>WYDI02013848.1:0-112199 GCA_009867235.2 Psittacus erithacus | reverse complement strand
TGGGCATGACGTGCTGTGGTATGAAATACCTCTTTGGCTAGTTTGGGTCAGGTGTCCTGTCTCTGCTTCCTCCTGGCCTCCCCTCCTCCCTGGCAGAGCGTGAGACTCAGAAAGTCCTTGCTCAGAGTAAACATTACTGAGCAGTAACTAAAAACATTGGCGTTATCAGCGCTGTTCTCAGGCCGAAAGTCAAAAACACAGCACTGCACCAGCTACTAAGAAGGAGAAAAATGACCGCTGCTGCTGAACCCAGGACAGGAAAAGAGAGAGCAATTTTCACTTGAGTATCAACTTTTCCATTTAACGCCACTAGAATTGAGAGATGTAGAAATCACTGGTTCCTCAAAATTTGTCCACAGCCTAAGTGTCTGTCTCCTGACAGATAGAACAGTTTTCTGCAGAGAGAGCAAATGATGGTGGCATTCCTCCATAGTTACTTAGAGCCAAGGAGTCAGAGGCTGCCACTTTGTTCCATGCATCTGCACTGTACACTGTACAAACCGGATCCAAATGGTTCAGACCTGAGTTAGGCAAGAGACATTTCCCCGAAGTGGAAAAGAAAGAATCACTTTTATACACCTGACACCTCAATAATCTCACAGTACAACAAACCACCTCATCTGGATTCAAGGACACTGGTTTAGGATGAAGCTTTCTACAACTCTCAAATTCTATTTATGAAGAGGGAATATTGTGAAATTTGCTTTCAGAGATACAGGTTAAGAGTTGAATATGTTTTTTTACCTCCCTTATTTGGTGCAAGGCTATGAGAACATCTATACTTCAATATGGAAGATCTGTTTCATTTTTGTATATTTCAGTACAGATTCCAAAGTTAATATTCAAGCATAAAAGTTAAACACACAAAAACTCAAAACAAGTTAAAGTCAGTGTTTCAAAGTATTTGTTCTTTGAATAACAATTCTGGTATTGTCATAATAAGAAGTGGTAGAGCTGGTCCAACATTTTTTTTTCCATTTCCAAACTGCAGAAAATCTTGATATTCCAGCTTTTTATTTCAGATCGGAATTCTGTTCAGAAAAAAACACCAAAAGAGAAGCTCTTATTCCTGCATAGATTGGATTTACTTTTTCTTGAGTAAGCGACACTCACACAGTTCTGTTGTTCTGCTTTCCCAAAGATCAGCTTTGACACGAGGTGCACTTTATTACACAGCCACCGTCAGGACTGCCCTGGCACAGAGGGAACCCTGAGCTAACTCAATTAGCACAGCCATGTGAAAAAGTTCTCATTAAATAGCACCAGACAAATATGAGCAGCAGAACCTTGCAAACAGTGCTATGTAGGTGGTTCATGCTTTTCTGGTAAGTTGACTCACTCTTGTGTCAACATTTCCAGAAAAGACCTCAACTCCAGCTCAATAAGCTGGCACTGTGTATGAAGACACACAGGGCATCGATTCCACAGAAAGGTTATTTCATTAAAGAACACACTGAAAGACAAAACTAACTGATCAAGCGTTTTCTTCTAGTTATAACCCTTTGAAAACATATCAGGTCTTTATTTTTCTGGAGATTGTTTGTTTAATTCAGTAATTTGATGGCTGGATCTTCACTCCTATTCATTATGTAGTATATTCCTTTGTGATAAGCTTGTAATAGGTTATTTACAGTCAGAAAAGGACTCTCAAGCCCTTGAATTTCATAAAGCTGTCTTGATCCTTTAATCCAGCTGACTTCTCCATGATGTAAAGTCCTCTTTCCCAGAAGGACTCTGACAACGCTTTCTATAGATTTTACTTATTCCTTTCTGCTGGAGAAAGGGTCACCCAAGCAAGACTCTCCAGTTACTCCTCATGACATACAGGGAAGAAAAGGAGGTTCTGTGATAGCAGAGAATGCAATGGCCAAATCCCAGACTAGAAGATTTAACAAATGATACCTTATTCATTGAGTACTGGCTCTTCAGCATACAGCAATCGGCCATTTTAGGAGCCATTTCTAAAGAGAAGCAGAATAATCAACCTCCAGAAGACAACTCATCTTTATGATTAAAAACTAACCTTGGTCAGTATTTGTGTCTATACTACATCATCTATAAGCACCGTGTCTGTGTAGAGAACTGAGTACAAGTGTTGCAGTTTAATCACCTCAGAAAAACCACAGGTCAAAACACATCTGGTTAAGTGGGGCAAAACATCAAATACCCTTCACCCATTTCCTCTGGTCAGTCCCAGATGCAAGCCAGCACTGTAACATCCACATGCCACTTCCTCTCTCCCAAGTTTCACTGTCAGCTCCCCGACCACGCAAAAAGCCACCAGATTATGTACATACATCTATTTAAGTCTATCTTTGGAAATAAACTAGAACTCAGTTGATTAGTTTGTTCCTCACAAACACCATAATTAGGCTAAGACATATTTCCTGGCTTTGACAGATGAAGTACATGGCATGTCTGAAAGCAATAGCTACAAAGCAATCATGGTCAGAGTTTACAAAAAGCACCTCAGAGGAAAATGACATTGACGGCTACCAAATGAAGCCAACACAGGCCCGATTTGTCTCTCAGCTGGAAACGTTTAAGGAGAGAAGTGAGTAGATTTTTAACTAGATTCTCCATTTGTGGTGAAGAGAAGGGAGAAGTGGGAATATAACACTAGTTCATGAAGATAACATACCAAAAGCTACTGGTACAAAGCAGGGATACAGCAACAGAACAACAAAGCAATAAATGCCTCCTCCCAGAGGGAGGGTATTAAGAGTATTTGAAATACCTTTACAGAATTTATAAAAATGAATCCTGTCAGGAAAACTTGCCCACTGCTTTCCGGATTTCCATAAGGGAACAGTCTCGTTGTGCGTATGCGTTTGGAATAGAGACAGAATTTCTTCTTTACCTTGAGATTAAGAAAACTAATGAGTCAATTTATAAGCTTTTTTAATAAAACTTGTGAAGTAAGTCTGTCACATTGGAAATACCACTACCCAGTGATTTTCTTCTCAAGTTTTGCTAAGACAGCACAAGAGTAACTGGGAGTCAAATAATGAAGCCAGTGAGGATGAGGTACCAACACCAACCACACAGGCAGACCTTGGCCCCACGCTCAGGGAGCAGGAGACAGCACTGCTCAGCTGTCCCTACCCAGTGAGGTCCATACACATATCTCAAGGCAAAAGTCAATGACTCAAGAGGAACATACATACTAATGTGTGTTGAGAAAAGAGTGCAAATGGATTATGGACTTCAGGACAAAAACCACATATTGACTTCTCTTTAACACAAAGTCCTGTTTCTTTGCGTGATAGATATACCCTTTGGTGTTCGCAGGATTGGTTCCTCTTTCTAATGACTGCACAGTTAGTAAGTCAATAGGCTGATGTGTTTAAGCAAAATTAAGTGAAGTAGCATAAGCAGGAATAATTTGGAAGGAAAAAATTCTTCATCTTCCAAAACAATGGCAGTATTTCAGCTAACTGTGTGAGATACGAATGACAAAGGGGAAAACCATCCAAAGAAAAGTGCATGCACAAGGTGTCATTCTGCAGAACCTCTACTCATCCTTTTTATTTAAGAAGCTCGAAGTCATTGGCTATCAATCTATCAAGAGCATTTACTTACATTCAAAAATCAAATTAAAATCAGGCATAAACCACCAAGCCTTCCAGGCTGCAGGCTGCCATTGTCACCTTCCTACTTCCAAAGACATGTACTATCAGCTAACTGTTAAATTATTTGGATTTAAGTATAAAGCCAAGCCACAACATGTAAGTGCTAAAAGCAGTGAGCTGAAGGCTTTTTCTCTGCTCCTGTTGGGTTAGAAAATGTTGCAAAAACATTTTGAGCCATTTGCCAGAAACATATTGTGATGCTGCCCACCAGATCAATTCTCTTCCACAACTTCTTTCCATTTATACAACTGCTAAGCCTCCTAATGTGCTTCTTGAAAGGTTTTTTTTTGTTGTTTTTAAACACACGTTTCATTTATCATCCATAGTATTATACCCTGCTTAGGTGAATAGACTTGTAGAACTTCCATAGGTATCATAGCATGTGTCCTTAGCTCCATTGGAAGCATAGTGAAGTTGAGCTAGGCCCCAGGGACTTCCGAGGAGTTCAAGGAAACATGGTTCTCAAGAAACAAAATCTAGAGTCACAAAGTATGTGCCAGAATGACTAAAGCACCTTGTCTCCTATTTAAAGCTCAGGGACTTCTTGGACCCTTCTCATTAATCATATAGTGTACCTCAGTGAGGCAACTTCCTCGCTACAAGTCCAGAAGCAGAAAGCGCCCTGGTGCCAAGCACAGCTATGCTGGAGCGAGGTTAACATCCAACCAGACACATCTGAGAAAGATGCCCTTACTCACCTTGAGGAGCAGCTGCTCGTGGATGCAGTCCCAGTCCCAGCACGCGAGCAAGGTGCTCACCAGTGTAAAACATTCACAGCCTGGCGCCTGGCACTGGCTGCAGGGCCCCGGGGCACTGGCTGCAGAGCCCCGAGGCACTGGCTGCAGAGCCCCGAGGCACTGGCTGCAGGGCCCCGGGGCACTGGCTGCAGGGCCCCGGGGCACTGGCTGCAGGGCCCCGAGGCACTGGCTGCAGGGCCCCGGGGAACTGGCTGCAGGGCCCTTGGGCACTGGATGCAGGGCCCTTGGGCACTGGCTGCAGGGCCCCGGGGCACTGGCTGAGGCCACCCGCACATACAGAGTGTCAGGCCAGGGCTGGCACTGAGGGAGACTTGACTCAGCCTTCGGTGAAAGAGCGGCCTGCTGATTTGTGTTAAAGACTGCTTCAGCAGTTACTGACACGAGACTTCTGCTTTAAACCTCACAGACCAAAGGGTATTATGTTCCCTTGTGCAGTGCCCACAAGGCCCAAGGATCACAGTGAGCAAAGCTGACGTGCAAACAAGCAGGCGGCTGGCTTCAGCTTTACACTAACTGTGGAGACCATCACTGGTGATTAAATGGCAGGGCTGCATTTCTAAGGATGACTAAGGGCTGGACAACAAATTTGGAGCCAGAAAACACTGATCAGTACTAAAGAAGTCTGAAAAAGAACCTATGTAATAACAGAAATGAGACAAAGACACGTGCAGTCTCAGCCCCGGAAGGCAGAGCTTAGCAACCGTGTTTAGGCATTGCTTCCTTCTCTCAGGAAAATACCACTCTTTTTAAACATGCCCCGAATTACTGCTTTAAAATCCTCAGATAACCATAGATAAAACGTTCCTCTCCAAGGATCTGACCCTGAGCAAGGCAAAATTCTCCCTGCCCAGGTTAGGAGAAAAGAACTATTAAAAAAAAAGAAACAAAAATTAAGAAGTTTCTGCAGGAGGAAGTCAGTTTCTCAGATCAGATACAAATCATCCGAAAGCCCATTTGTACCACAAAGCGGAAGTCTAAGGGGAAAGGTAAGCACGGAGTGAAACAGCTCCCACAGGGAAACCCTCACTCACCTGGCAACCTGCATACAGTAAAAATAGAAATACAGCCCTGGAAACACAGGTATTTGCTTTTGCCATTAAAACGACCTCACTGACCATTTTTAGTCAGCCTACAGATCCAAGAAGAGCTCGCACTGGTTATCTTCACATTACATCTAAACGTTATTGTATGTAAACATCTGATCAAAATCAGGAAGCAAAATGAACAGCAGAGCCGGGCAGTAACTCACAGACAGGACAGACAGGAACAGCCTGTCAGCCCTGGCACAGTCCCAGGCCTGGTCCACATTACCTGTACCTAAACAACACGTTTGAGCGGTGCCAAACAGGCCTGGGATTTGGGATTTCTGCATGTCTAAAAGGAATGAGAGAAAAAGGGAAAGTGTACGGAACTCTCCCAAACCACCCACAGCCTGCATGAGACTTAACAACACATTGTAAGCCTTTAACTCAAGGGAAAAAGCAACCAAAGTTATGTTTTCATCTTTGATACATTCACATCACACAGACACATTTGTGAAGAGTCTATAAAATCCACAGTAGCCAGGAGCACCCTTCCTACCCTCTTCAGGCTGGGACACAGCAAGAAAGTCGGGCCTCAGAGCACCACCAGTGACTGCAGTGCTTTGAACAGAGGCCACTCTTCAGAGGTGATCCAGTCAAGAGACTGACACTGCTGCTATGGCCATACTTCCCCCAGATCACATTAAGTTGACTTTAGGCACAATGGTTTGCACCTTCAGAGCTTGTTAAACTATACCCACGTTCTGAAATCTTAGAAATTCAGACTATCACCCTTGCAATCCGAAGGCACAACCCACCATTCTTATTGACATAGGCAAACCCCTGCTTCCACAACTTGCCCCAAAGGAGTAAAGGGAGATGTATGACAGAAGAAGAGAGGCCCAAGTATTAGATCATGCACAGCCACAGCTGAGACAGCTTTTAATTTCTTGAGTGTCAAAGAGGTGAAAAGAAACATCCCTTTCAGACAGACAAGAAGCAGAAGGTTAGAAAACTTTCAGTTATACAACTACAATCAACACACATCAGATGTGTGAAGCGGACTGGGACTCCTCATAACAACCAGCCCAATGGTGATTGCAAATATTGCAATTGCCAGAAACAGGAACAATAGTGAGTCAGAGCTTTTATTGAGTGTATCGGCAGCTGGTACTTCCACTGCAAATCGACAGACGCAATGACATGTTCTCAAACCTTTAGCTGCGTGCAGCAGTCACTCTTACCTCCTTCAGGGCCTTTACCTACTCAGGGCTGTGAAGTTACTGGCTTGTCAGATGCACGCACCACCAAGCTCTGAAGGCAGACAGGAAGGATATCCAGGTACGTGATACTATCTGGGCCTCCCACAGCGCAAGTCAGAATTCCACCAGCGTGAATGTACGAGTATACGGACTGCGTAAGTGGGATGTGACTGCTACAGAACAGACAAGAGAAACACACTGTGGATTAAATCCCGCCACTGTTCCTAGTGCCAGCACTAAATACGTGCTCCACTGGAGATAAACTTCAGGCTCTTTTAATCTCTCATCCAGGTCTCTGTCTGGTAAAGAGGAAAATTCTCTCCTGCTGGGAGATTATGTTAAGTAAGAGATCCACTCTAGTCTCTTCCTTTGTCCCCTGAACACCAGTGGGACAGAGGGAAAGGCTGAGGAACAGATCAGGAAACCTTTGGTCTGTTATTCCATCCATTCTGCCAGTTGTTCCTGTTGCAGAGTTACTTTTCAGTTCTCTAAACTGATGAATAGCCCCGTGCTAAGCCCTGGATTTGCAGAAGCACCAAGCATCCACAACTAGGTTCAGATACTTGAAAACAATAGTTTTGATAGCCTTGTAGAAACATTGCAGCCCGTTACCAAATTTCACTAATGACCTGGGTCTGTACGTCTTGTGTTGCATTCTGCTTCAGTTGAACGAATGATTTTACCTCCCAAACAGAATTACTACTCCTCCTACCCTCTCCATGTTGAAGATTCCTTACTGAAAGGAGCTTTGAATATCAAGACCTTACAAAAAGCCCTGAACCTGAATCTGCAAGTGAGCCTGGAGGTATTTGGACCCAGGCAATTAGCAAAATGCTATAAAAATGGTCACAGCTGGTGCTACCAAGAGAGTGCTGGCCCATTTGCTACTGCTCATTCTTTCTATCCTTCAGCCTCAACATGAAATTTTGCATTTCTTTTCTCTCCTTCCACTTACTTCCCCACATTAGTAGAAAACTACACATTTCAAGACCAGATGGGCATTTAGTGCAACCACTGATTTCAAAGGAGCTACTGTGACTTGCTAGCTGGTACAACGTGTTGTACACCCTCTTTTTAGTATCTGGCACACCAGGGAGTGCTCTATGCTGGGAATCTGATTCACTAAGACACCGCTTCTGATTTGAGAGAAAGGAACAATGACAACCTTGTGAGAAGATTGTTTCTTTGTCTTCCGTTATGTGCTCTCCACAAAGGGAAGAGGCATGCTTTCTCAGACAGCACAAAGCTAATGACTGCTACTGCCTTGCATTATTCAACAGGAAGTACACAATTAGATTCTTATGTTCAATTTTGTGTTCACATTAGCATCAGGTTATCATAAAATATAATTATGTGAAGTTGTAAATTCGTGCTCATCTTTTCCTTGCTGAAAGCTGAGGGCAACTCCAGCATTTCAGAAGGGTCACAGCTCTCAAAGCAAGCGCAGCAATCTGCTTAAGCAAGTTCCCACGGCATATTCTCATGTGGGGGGAGCCAAAAAGATATCTATAACACCAGAAAGAAAAGGACTGCAAAAGGTTATCTTTGAGCGCTGAGGAACACTGAGTAGCAGACCATATGACAAGCACTGCAGGAGTACAGGTAGGTATTTGCTAACAAGTGAGTGTGAGGACAAGATCAGGAAGAAGCCTTTGCCCTTTACAGATCATCCTGGGGCAGAGACAGGCATCCAAGTGCCTTGTCATCCAGCTCCCCTCAGTAATCCTCATCAGCTCACAGCAGTTTCATAAGAGGTTGCCCAGCTGTGAAATGGGTGACGCAGTGATGCTTCTGTTTGAAAACGCTGGGAGTCTGACTACAATAAAGGTGAAGATGACAGAAGGCCTTAGCAGCTCACCACAGGTCTGGGTTGTATGGCTCTTGCCTGACATCCTCCCAGCCCTCATGTATCACCCAGATTCCATCTCCTTGATGTACGCTTACCCTCCTGGATAATAAAGCAGCATCTAACTCCCCCTTGTGGTCCACGACGAACAGCATCCCAGCAGCTATGCCAATCTGGCTCTCTCGAGACTCATTCCCTACCAAAGGCCACCTAATCATATCAGCACAGTCATAAACTGGTTAGGCTCCGAAGAACTGTGCTTGCAAAAGTACATTTCCCTTTGGCTCACTGTCTCCTTGTCATGTGTTTCCCTGCTGAAGTGCTATGAAGGGGCAGATAAAGCTGTGCCATGTAATGCTGATGGCTGAACACAGCACAAGACCTATGTTATTGGCTTCCCTATATGTCTAATCATTCAAATAAATTGACACATGTGGTCTTTATTTTAAGGCTCCTATCCCAGACTGAATAAAGAGAACTTCAGACTGAAAGAGTGGAGCTTCAGGGAGCAAGCCTCTCCACAGGGAAATCACACCCAAGGTCTAACGAGAGTCCCTTACTGATTTTCTCAGTGCACTCAGGCAGTGACCACAGACCCAACCACTGGTGCAGACTGAGTTGCTCAGCATTCCAGCCTTCACATCAGGATACCCTGCAAAGTCTGCAAAAAGCTGTTGATTGCTATGAAACCACTGGGACTTTTGCCAATTTGCAGCAAATCTTTCTGCTTATCGAGTGCAGAAACAAGACGCGGACAAAGAAGGGAAAGAGAAAACTGTAGATACGTAATGTTCTCCAACTCCATTGCTAGAAAATAGCCCTATTAAGGACTTATTAGAGGGGCTGTCACACCGAGATGGCTCATAACCAAACGTGCATGGGTCTAAGTCCTCTTTTTACTCAGATCTCCTCTCTGTGTCATTTGTACGCTTGTTGAAAAGCAACAGAGCTCTCTGTTCATCCCTTAATGGTGGTGTCCATGTTGCCCTTAGAGACTGAAGTCACTCAAAAAGAAAAGGAATGGGGAAAAAGCTTCAGGAATGCTCCCGCCTGTGTTATAGTATTGGCCTTATTGAATTAAAAAAAGAAGGGTTTCCCCACACCCCCATCCCAAAGAGCCCTTTAAAGGTAGTCCCACAAAGGCAGATGGATAAAATGAAAGTATATTTTTCCTTTCTGTGCTGTCTGGAGTGTTATGTCTCATAAAATAGTATATATAGGGTCTCTTTTTAAAGGACAGTAAAGAATTCTGTTCCTACTTTTGTGCCTTGTTTTTCAGCTGGCTTTTTAGTACTTTCTTACCTTGCTTTTCAGATGGCTTTTTAATCTACAGCTAGGCCTGTACTGCCAGCATTATACTTCTCCAGATACATAAGCCAGTCTGAAGGCAGCTCAGACATCATCTGCACTACTGCAGCAGAATTAAGACACAAAAGACATTTTTAAATTATTTAGATGCCATTTATTCACATACCAGGACAACTATTTCTAAAGCAATCCTAATACTAAATCAGCCTAAGGGTCTCCCAAATTAAAGGCTTCAGAAAGAAAGTGGCAGTAAATACATTTTCTCTTTTCAGTAAATGGCTGCTCTTATGGATAAAGCATCATCCCACACCCAGGAAAATCATACTACACCTGCCCTTGCTTTCTTTCTCTTACAGACTCAGATATTCTTGTAATATGAAGGCACAGATGTTCCTAGAACCATGTGATTTTCATGTAGATTATGTTCTTCAAAAAATCCCAAAGACACATGAAATAAAATCTGAGAGAAATGTGTATTATATTGTGAAAACGTTTTCTTTTAGGTACGTAATGGCTAAAGGCCTCCCAGAAGTGACCCATCTTTCATCTAGTCTGTCAGCCAACTTTTCATATGCAAGAACACGACCCCAAATCTGGGACCAAACCATTTCTGGTTTTACTTTGATAAATTCCTTCTGCCTTTAACCAGGATGAAAATTAAGCATAGAGTAATTGCAGCCACACATGATTATTCTCATAATTACTAGCATGTGGTCAGAGGAACCAACCCATAGCTTATTAAAACCAAAGCAAAAAAAATGTGTGCTCATTACAGTGGCATTAGAACTAGCCCAGGTATTGCTGGGCAAAGAGCCTCAAAATTATGAGACAAAAGCCCCTTCTACTTTTTTTCTGTCACTTCCCAAATCATCTCCAACACCAGCTGGACAGCAAATCAACATGGATATGTGCTAAGCTGTCATTTTAAGTGCTTTTACAGAAGAAGCTGGGCTCTTCCATCTAATACATTCACCACAGATGGAACAGTCACTGGTGTTCAGGGGTGCATGGAAACTCATCATCAGCTGCTCTGAGACCTAGAAAGGCTTAAAGCACGGATCTGATACATCCTAGGGAGGATCTTGAGGCTTACAATCTATTTGTCCAACTTGCTATCACATACCAAGAATAGAAGGGAACAAAATACGAAATAGAAGCACCACCCTTTGTGATTCAGAACACATCTACCCACCTGCATGAGCTTTAGGTGAATGAACACAGCTAATATGAGGATATAAGCAAGAAGCTTCCTCTCCAGATACATCATTTACACAGCATGTTCCCACCAGTGTATCACTCTGCAGATTCTATACAGTCACAGCTTACAAGCACTTCCTCATAAAAGACTCCATCTCCTGATAGTGACTAATAAAGGCCCTGGAAGGCCATGTCTCATCACCAACCAGGCTGCTGAATCCAGACATGACTATAGCATTTAAGTGCTTTCCACCTAAACAGCAATAGCAGAGACCCAGTGAGATGCATCTCCTGCTTTTCGTTCTTTTGAAGATAAAAACTTTGTGGGAATGAAGCCTTACAAAACCTAGTTTAAAATCCTGACTCTAATGAGGCATTGGGAGTTTTGCCATCACCTTGCGCTGGACAGCTGCCAGGATCTCACTTCTACTGCCTGACTCAAACACACTGAAGGTAGTGAGAGCCCTCCTGCTTATTCCAGTGTGTACAGCCTGAAGTCCCTCACAATTTGCTTTGTATTAATTGCCTGGTAGAGGCACATTTGAGTTCACCTCAACAGCACGCAGTAAGCTGCAGAGGTCCTATTCTTCTCCAAGGCTATTTAAAGAATGGTCTCTGATTTTCTTTGTTGTTGCAAATTCCAGAAAAGAAGAGAGTCTAATAAATACTACATTTAAAATCTGTATTTGCTTTTCACCACAAGGAATACTGGAATACGATAAGAGTTCTTCAACATCTTTGGTTAAGAAAAATAACACCTTTTTTTTTTTCCTTTTCATCCAGATCATTAAAGTATGCTAAACTGATTTTATTTCTTGGGACAAATTCCAGAAAGGACTTATTATTTAGATTGTTTCAAAATCTCCTCAGGATTTTAATATTTAAATAGTTGAAAGTATTCTTTTTTGTGACCTAAGCTACTCTCTTGCTGCCTTCAGTGTAAGTTTACTTTATAACTTTACTTTTATGACATTAGGCATCTGTTGCTTCTGCGAGCTTAATGCACCAAAGTCTTGATTCAGAACATCTCTATGTTAACAACTTGAAGCAAACCCTGATGTTAAAGCACACACTTAAAGAGTTCTCATAGATGACAAGATTATTTTCTTACTTTGCTCTTTATGAGAGGAAGTCTTGCTGTATCCAGGGACATTTTGAGGAAGCCACAGTAAGTGTCCAGTTTCACTCAGGTGTTGGTTTCTGAGCAAAATTTGAGCAAACCTGACATAATAGATAGGCAAAAGCCTACTGACCACCTATAACTTTGCCTATTCATATTTAAAATAGGCCACCTATATATGCCTCCTGTAACTATTCCCCACTAGCACAGAGAAACCCCAGTAGATTTTTAATCAGTTACATGATTAGATATGCAAAGCAGACATTCTCATCAATTCAGTAATGAATGGCAAAATGGATGATAAGAGAGCATAGACACCAGCCTATTTTTCTATTACTCCAGCTTTTCTTTTTAAAACAGATAGGACAGATCAACAGATTAAAACCCCTTTAATTTCCTCTTCTTTTAATGTCAATTAAACTTCTCTAACATGAAGGGAACATAGGGAAAGGCACAAAGCAATACTAATTACCTAGCAAGGGAACAAGATGATAATGATTAACCATGAAATTTTTTATCTAGAATAAAAGGAATTTGAATGAAGGAGAATTTTGATTGGCCTCTGTGTGTGTGGCTTATTGATACAGACTGAAGGAGCCCTAGCCTGCCCCAGCCACCCTGGGTGCAGAGACACTGTTGTGGTACCCTAGCACAATGCTAGCTTTTCACAAAACACAATTCCTATTTTCTGGTTGGTTGTGCATTTCATCTGCATAATAACCCCACAGCTATGCAAAGCTGCATGCTCTGAGCAGCTGACAGCAACATTTAATCCAAGGTCAGTGATTTCCTTTAATTATTGTAATTTTATTTCCTTTTCTTCAGCCAGCCACGCACACCGCATGCTTGCCTGCTGCCTGCTGTCCCTGCCAGAACAGACGCTTCCCCAGCTCACTGAAAACCTAAAAACCCTACAACAACCCTGGTCAAATATTCTTCAGCAAATGACCCTAACTGTCCAAAAGGTGCAAAGGAGAAGTAAATTTACAAAGGAAGGAGGAAGGTTTTAGCCAAACAGTTTTCACCCAGTTATCCTTCCTGCCTTGTCAACCAGCACTCCCCAGTTACAGACCTCACGCAGTTGACTAGACGGGCTGAGGGCCAGGCTGCTTGCTGCTGCTGGTTAGGTACACAAAGAGCAGCCCTCTAAGGTTTTCCTCTCATCCTTTCCCTAAAACAGTCCTTAAGAGAGAAAAGCACTTGAGCAGTCGCTATTATTAAGCTCTGCTTCTCTTAAACTCACAGTTTATGAGTTCTCCTTTGAGAGCCATTTTCCTCCCAGAGCAGTCAGGAGCCTTCCCACAGCAAACAGGTAACACCTCATCATACTTTGCCCACTGCTGTGCTATTGTACCCACTTTATCACTGGCCAGCTCCTGCCTGAGAGGTGACAGCAGATGAGACCTAGAGGGAGGTAAAAGCATTTTCCAGTTCTGTTACCTCCCATGTGGTTTCCCATTTGGAGACCATGACACAGCCATAGATGGGCGCTGTGAGAAGTAGCTTCTCCCTTGTGCTCTATGTAGAAATGGCAGGGCTCCTGCTGAGGGACACCATGCTGGGACACGCAGAATGAGAGGGTTTTCTCTCTTGGAGTTTATTCAACCAGGATACACTTATTATTTCCTCAACAGGAAGTCCCTTCCAGTTATCATTATAATAATGCATATCTCCATGGATACATAGCTCCCTTTATAATAATTCATCCATGAAAAGGCAAGAAAAACACACAGTAGAGAAAGCACTGAGCTCTCTTTTATTTTTGTTTCAGTCTCAGTGAATAGGAATTCACTTCATGTTTTAGGAGTCATTAGGAGCCTAAAGACTGTAGCAGCTTTTAAAAAATTGCCCACTTAAATCTGAGTTGCAGTGACATTACTGGTGAGACTGAGTAAAGATGGCCCTGCATAAGAATAGGAAAGACTCTTCACAGGGTTAACCATGCAGCAAGCACAATGAGACAAACCAGAAAGGTCCACCTTGTGATCACAGCTCATGGGGCAATGCACTCCTTCTGCCCAAGGACCCCCACATTTCTCCAACTGGCAGGATCCCAGTGCTGGAAGCAGATGGTGTTTCAGTACCCCACAGGGCAGCAAATGCATGTTCAGCCAAGACAGGTAGCTGAGATGGCCTGACACCATCTTCCTTCTTTCTCCCAAATTCAAAGACAGAAGAAACAGCTGTACATACCATAAATCAGCTCAAAAGTCTACCTTACTTTGCACTGTCTGCTACAGAGACAGAGTTGGCCAGCCAAGAAATCAGCTGGGGAAAGAAAGCCAATAGTCCAGGAGAATCCATGCCTCCAGACGATGTATTTTTAAAATGCCTCCAGAACCATTCCCCCACTTTGTCCCTAAAATAAACTCGAGACTTCTTGAGAGAGCAGATGCAATCCTTTCTCAAACTAATTAACTGAGCCCGTCCCCTAATACATAATAAATGTTCTCTCACTGCAGTTCTAACCAGATATTACAGCACAGGCACTTTGAAGTGGGAACCCTGCAAAGAACTGAAGAGGCAGGATGTAAAGTAACAGTATTTTATGCAAGGCAGTACATTTTAAGTTGGCTTAAGCTAGGACAGGCACCATAAGAGGCAGTCCTGCCCTCCCCCCAGGTTCCAGTTGTTTGTTCCCAGCTCCACTCCTTCACCCGTGCTGACAAGCATCTGTGTGGCCATGTGGGGAAGTGGATCAGGGAACTTATCTGAATGAAAACAATGTAGTTCAGCAAAAAGGGCGATTCTGGAATGGGAAAAAGTAGCCAGGGGCAGAGGGAGGGTTGAACCACTGCTCTTGGCAGTAACATCTGCTTATGCTGGCTCTAAGTGCATGTGAAACTACACTTACTATCATTTAGACAATTAATGGCATTGTTACAGAAATGCCAGCTCTTGGGCAAAACCCCTCTGTCCTGACTGATTCCCCATTGACTTGGTGCAACACAGTTATTCACTGAAAGCTATTCTGAAATACGCAGGCTCCTGAATGGTGCAAACCCTAGGGTGAATTCAGGACCAGAAAGCAATGACAAGAAGGAAGGCACTGGATCATAAAGATAATTCTTTAATTAGGGTCAGTAAAAAGTTTTAAGCTGAACAAGACAGATGAGCTTTGTTTCTACATGTGTATGTGGGGCTGGGTGCAATACATGCAGCTGGGTGGGCTGCAGAGTTCCTACTGTGCCACAAGAGCAGTAATTAATGTGGTGGTTACAGCCTCACTGCTCAGCCTGTTTGCAAATTCATGTGATGCAGCTACACGCTTCCACAGTGGTAAAGCAAAGATGTGTGCAAATGAAAGATCAGCTTCCAACAAAAGCCTGAGCAGAGCTAATGAGGGCTTTGATCCTACAATTGGATCCATGCAAATATGCTCTATCCATGCCCAGAGGTCTGCTATGCACAAAAGCAGTTGAACTTACACCACAGGCAACCACTACAAGAGCTTGGTCTTCATCCAAATGGCCATCAGGAATCTCCATGGGTGTATACTAGGGAGAGAATGTTTCTCATCTTAATTGATACATTAAGGTTAGTTTGTCAAACTGGGCAGACCAGACAGGAATCAAAATACCAAGTTTTCCAATCCCAAAAAAGAAGGGAATATGCACTACTGAAAAAAAACTGCTCAGAACTGGCGCAAGGAGACAGGGCAAGGAAGGGGGCTTGGAAGTTTCTTCTGATTTCTCATCATTTTCTATTCAGCTAAATCAATATTAAGTGCTGTACAATTGCTACCCGTTCCCTTCAACCGGCAAATACAAATATTTCCAGAAGTCTGAGTTCAACAGATTTCAGAGGATCCTCTTTGGATGTGGACGTGTCAAAATGAAACAACATAGAAAAATGCACCTTTGAATGTGAAGACTAACTTTCTAAACAGTGAAATCACGGGAACTCTCTGGGGCTATGCGCAACTCAGTCAAATATAGCAGTAGAAATGGATGGAAAAAATATTGATGGGGCAAGGGAAATTATTTAAACACCATGTTTAAATTCCAGAAGCATCAACGGTATGATGCCTATAAATAACATAACTGGGTTTCTTTAATGCTACTTTAGACCTGTCTACAGTGTCTCTGGAATTTGAATGACATGATATAATCAAAGCAAAGCACTCTAATTTGTTCCTTGGTTAGCTGCTTTAAAAAACTCAGAATATATTTGCCAGCCAAATGGCCAGAGTAAAGAGCTTAGTTAACAGCCTTTTTACCTTTTAATTAATTCTAAGGAAAAAAAATTATTGTTTGCTGAGTTTCATTTCAGTTATTAAGATTTTTATTGTCAAAAAGTTCTTTCATACATATGCAAATATACCTGGACATTTATCTAGTATATTGTTGCAATATTCAAATTAATAATAAAGGAAACATTATAATAAAAGCAAGATAACCTAGTGCCAGAAAACTTCGCGCTTTGTTTTTGACAGAGTTAAACCAGTGAGGACAATTCATATTGTATCTAATTTGTTTACTAATATTTTGTATATCGTCGAAGACCTAAAATTAGCCTAAGGAAAGGGAAGAAAAAGTATGGCTTGCATAAACCTTGCATTTAAAAATGCAGATGAACAACTGGAAACTTAAAGATACTATTCTGAAGTAACAGACAAAACAGAACGCAGTTGTGCAAAGCACAACACGGTTTATATTTTAAAACCCAACAAAACAGAAAAACAACCAGACAAAATACTGGCAACAAAAAACTCCGATCAACCCCCCCAAAAAACCCCCAGAAAAATCTGCCCTGTTTCAAGGAGACTGGCTATAGCTTGTATTTTGATGCCCAGCATTAATTTTGCCAGTAATTCTTAGACTTAGAGATTAAAATACCTATTTTGGTGATGGAGCCCATAAGACTTGAAAAAAGACATGAAGATTTTCTCTGACTCAAATCCCAAACAGTAACAATGACAAATGGACACTTTTGAATGTCTCTACAGAAACATGTATAGAATGAGCTAGCAGGTTTGTTCCCGTTCCTCACCTAGAAGTATCCACATCAAAGCCATCCACTGTTACTGCCATTAATTGGCACCTGTCTCAACAGAGATGATGAGGATTGAAGAGGTCCAAGCTGGACCGTCCTCACTGTCCTTGTGAGTTTCAGAGCCAAGACACTTTGACAGCATCACCAGCACCATTAGTGCTTCACCACATTCTGTGGTTAAATGGAAGATAATATCCTTGCTCAGCTCAGGACTCTTCATAGCTCCCAGCTAGAGAAGAGAAGGGAGAGGAAATGCAAGAGAGAAAGAGCTTTTTCAAATCGTGTGACTCCTGAAATGTCGGTAGAAGGCTTGCTAACCAGCAATGCTCCCATGCTCAGTACCTCAACACCATATGCTTTTTTAGACCCTACTAATTGCAGAAGCAATTAGCCCAACAAGCATTTCTCAGCTGTACCAGCATCACTGCTAAAAAATGTTAAAACAAAACACTGGACAGAAAAAGCTACATACATTTTAAGCTCAGCTCTATATCTGAAGAAGGTATTTACCAAATAGCAAAAATGTACAAGGAGAAACATATAATTTTAGGTCTATCAAAAGCATTCTATCAGCTAAGGGGAAGCTGGAAGTACATTCTAGTAACATGGTATAGACACTGTATTTTATAGAGCACTGTCTACTGAACATACTCTCTTATACAAGAGGCTGATAAAGTCTGAGGCTGCTACATTATAGAGTCTCTTATGCAAGATGCTGATTATTTACGTACATTTGGGCTTGCATGGCAAAGTTCAGGTAGTGGAGGGCTACCGCAGTGGCTTCTGCAAGAACCTGCTAGAAACTTCCCCCATGTCCGACAGCCAGTGCCAGCCAGCTCCAGAGCAGACTCAGTGCTGCTAGCCAAGCCCATCAGCAACAGTGGCAGCACATCACTGATAGCATATTTAAGAAGGTGAAAAAAAGAGCTGTGCAACAGCAACTGCAGCTAGGAAAGGGGAGTGAATATGTGACAGCAACGACTCTGCAGACACCAAGGTCAGTGCAGAAGGAGGAAGAAGATGCTCCAGTTGCTGAAGAGATTCCCTTGCAGATGATGCTGAGGCCGGCTGTGCCCCACAGTCCAAGGAGGCCCTTAGTGGAGCAGATATCCATCTGCAGCCCAGGGAGGACCCCATACCAAAGCAGAGGAATGCCCAAAGGAAGCTGTGATCCTTTGGAAAGCCCATGCTGGAGAAGGCTCCTGGCAGGACCTGTGGCCCCATGCAGAGAGGAGCCCATGCTGGAGCAGTCTGTTCCTGAGGGACTGCACCCACTGGTAAGGACCCATACTGGAGCAGTTCGTGAATAACTGCAGCCCATGGCAAGGAACTCCACACTGAAGTAGGGGAAGAGTGTGAGGAGTCCTCCCTGAGGAGGAAGGAGCGGCAGAGAACACGTGATGAACTGACTGCACCCCTATTCCCTGTCCCCCTGCACTGCTGGGGAGTGGAGTGAGGAGGTAGGTAGCAGTGGGAGTGAAGTTAAGCCTGGGAAGAATGGAGGGGTGGGGGGGAAGTGTTTTAGATTTTATTTCTCATTACCCTGCTCTAATTTGATTGGCAATAAATTGAACTCATTTCCCCAGGCTGAGTCTTGTTTTGCCCATGACACTGGTGAGTGATCTCCCTGTCCTCTCGACCCATGAGCCTTTTGTTCTATTTTCTCTCCCCTGTCCAACTGAGGAGGGGTGTGACAGAGCAGCTTTGGTGGGCACCTGGCATTCAGTCTGGGTCACGCCACCACACCAGGTTAGAAGCTAGAATTTTGGGATCCAGCAAAGTATCTAATGAGCTACTGGCTACCTGGGAGCCTGGAACACCAATGGGGAAAAAAAGAACAAAGCGTCAGGAACCTAAGAGAAACGAGTACAAAATGAGTGAAAAATCAAAAAAATTCTTATGGAGCTCTGAAATCATCTCTCCCTCACAAAAGAACCATTTCCCATGAACACCTTGTAACAGTCCTAATGCAATTGGAGATTACTGGCACCACAGTAATAACACTCTACCTACAGCTGCTATCCTTCATTCCCAATGACCTAAAGCAGCTTCATTTATTACAGAATTTTCACAGAAATAAGAACACATCCAAGCCTGTTGCAATCAATGGAAATACTTCCAAGAGCTCAAGAGGGCTTTGAATCAAGCTCGTATTTCACAGCAAGTACAGCCCTTTGCTTTATCAGATTCACAAATACAGTTTCTGACTAACATAGAAAATACTCCTCTAGAGCAAACCAAAACTCACCTAAATTAAAAGACAATGAAAACTAAGAAAATACAAATAAGCTGTTCTGTTACAGTATGCCATTTAACAAAGGAAACCACCATGGAGGATATATCTCTGGCTCTACAGCCCCAGGGAGAAGCTGCACAAGGACAGAGCACTTGCACTCTGGCTGGCATCAGCACAGAAACTGGCGCAGGTGGGACATGACTGCAAAGTACCTTCCGGCCTCAGCACATCATGTCCTCTAATGGTGTGTGCTGCCAAGCTCACAGCTGCACTTCCAGGCTCATGATCTGCAGTGTAAAGGCCTGATGTCAGGGCTTCCCTTGGCCGTGCTACTTAGAAAACCTCTTACACTTTTAGGAGAAGAAAACTGGGTTTGTTTACTGGAAAGAATCACTTACCAAACCCTAGAATGTGCACTGAACACTTAGAGGTTTAAAAGCATTTCCTCTAGAATTTAGTCTTATAGAATAACCACAAATCAGTTTCTTCCATATCCCATTACCACACCAAACGTTGCTCACTACAGAGCAACTTTCTGCTTTGCTTAAAATTGAGAGGAAAAATAACCTCAAAAAAATACCAACACCTACAAACAACAGACTCCTTTTGGAACACTGCAAACGCAAACCTGTGCTTGGGAAACACCAAGCACATCTATCACATGGATTTTTTTATGTTTTACAACGTTAAAACGTGCTGATTTTCCAACCCAAGAAAGACAAGAATGAACACAACTCTGCTTTCCAAAGACTGGAAGTTTCCAAAGACAGTCAGCACCCTGGCTGTCATTTTGGCTGCTAGCTTTTGCATTTCATAATTGCACAGTAAATAAACTCCTCCTGGACTCAAATGACCTGTCTTCAACAACTCCAATATGTGGGACTAAAGAGCATAATCTCTTATTAGTATGCAGACATGTCCAATGCTTTTAAGAGAAAAATCCCTCAGAAAATGAGTTACAGCAAAATGCTTATCCAAAACAAACACATAGTATAGTTTAGCTATCAATATCCTTGTACTTACTTAAGAAAAATAATCCTTTACAACATCAGTAATAAGCTCAATGCCTTGCTGTGCACTGACCTTATTTCTTTTTAGTCAATACAATCAACATAAAACTGTGTGCAAGAATAATGCAAGATGGGCAAGCATTTGAGCTCCGAAGTTGTATGTTGTGACAGCAATCTTAGTTTGCTCAAAAAAATTCCGTACACAACCGTGCTTTCCTTCTCATTACTCAAAAACTATTATGGCACTTTCTTGCACACTCTACACACATGTATACATACATGTGTAGCCTCCACACTTTATACAACATAGGTAGTGATCACCTTAGCCAATGCAGAAAAGGCTAGAGGAAAGAAAAAGAAATCCTGTGATCTGCAGCAAGTCTTTTCATGGCCTCAGTGCCAAACCTGGCTAGTAACTATCATTTACAGACTCTTCTGGAAGAGTCTACTCTTCCCTTCGCCTCTCGTAAGTTGCTTCACAAAAGTATTTCTTCAATAACATTAGTGATGATGAAATGCCAGCCTGATGCTACATACTGGGTGAAAAGAACAGGCCAGCTCTTCTGGAGACTGACACCATACTGCAGAATGTTTTAGTGTCAGTCTGAAGGGAGCCATTTAGGCTAAATTAAATGTATTCAGAAAACGAAAGAAAACTTATCATCACTTTGTATTCCTTCTTCTCAAGTGTTTTCATTCACTGCTTTACTTGGAATATCAGCAACACAGAGCCGGGCTGCATAAAGAAGGCACTTATAAAACAAAACTTATTAGAAGTGATAACCAAGGGTACAACTTCACAGGGCGCAAGGCTGTGCAAATTGTATTATAAAGGACCTCTTTAAGAGCTCAGACAAATCTTGGCTCTCCCTCTCTTACTGGGCTGATGGCATCTGGAGACCACCAAGGACTTTTAAATCTTTTTGGTTTTACACACCATTTTTCTTAAATAATCTTTAATCTCTGACAGCAAATAAGCTTTTTGCAACAGTGGTGCCTTCTAGAATGTGAAAGCTAGACCAAACAGCTAGATGGAAACAGAACACAGGCGGAGAAATTAAGGGATCTCACCCTTTCTGCACTCTAGAAACAAGTTCTATCATGCACAGCACTTCCTAGCTCCCTGCTGCTCTGTGTGTTGTCATCCTCCAGGAATGACAACCTTACAACCACACAAGCAGCAGACAGATGGCTTATCCAGATAGGTGCTCATCTACACTCACAAGAATTCCCCTACCACAGACTAAGGGTCATGTTCAACATTCATTCACATCAGTGAAACTCCATTGATTTTGGGCTAGTGGAGAAATTTGTTCATATAACAACTTTACACTCAAGATCAAGGCAACCATAAATAGACTGCCTGGCTATCTGATTAATGGTAGGCACCATATGATCTTAATTAAGAGTCAGTCTGCTGACTCCTGTCAGTAGCTCTATGTATTGAGAGGCTCACCTCCTTCCCTTGGTTTGACATATGCACCATATGGTTCATTTTCCAACTGGGAAACCTGCTCTATAAACCAAAAGCAGTTCACCCGGGTGAAATACTGTATTCACAATTCTAGGACATAACACAGCTAAGTTACTTACTTGATCAAACACTGCATATGCAGAAAGTTTGCCATCTATTTTCAGGTATCCACAGCCTATTTCAGCAATTTCACATTATGTTTTTCAGCAGCATTTGAATCCGTAACCTGCTCACCAATGTTCAGAAACAGACACAGAATAAGAAGTTCCCCCATCCCTTCCTTTCTAAACACTAAAACACAGGTAAACAAGCTCAGGACTGAATTAAGTCTTGAAAGTCACTGTATTGCAAAGTTCTCATTGCTGATTAGATGAAAACAAAAGGTTTATGAAATATCCCTATCATTTTTCTTGCCAAATACAAAGCACTGGCTCATTTTAGGTACCCATATTTAGTCTCTCACTATCAGAACAAGAGACAGGTTGTTTCCCCTAAAATACAGCCTGGAACTAATCGCTATCCATTGACTTTACAGTACTGAAATGAAATGGCTAAATCTAATCTAATCAGATTGCTACCTGAGTCACTCCTCCTCTTGCTTACCAAGTATATTACATCTGTATGAACACTTTGTATGTTTCTTTAATAACTGAACCTATTTAAAAGAACAAATGATTTTTAAAGGGATCAAAATTACTCAAGTACCTGTCCAGCAATTTAAAATGTTGGTGCCAGCCCAAACATGAACCCAGCCTGGCTTTTTGGTTAGAGCTGCTCAGTGTTTGAAATTCAAAACATTAACACAATTTCTGGACTTAAAAAAGTTCATAAAGTAATAAAATTTTGTTGCTGTCCCCTCACTGAAAAAGTGTGTATTTGTGTGCACTTACGTACATGAAAGAATGAACTGTTTAACGTATTTCAGCACTGTGAATTCTACACACTGAAAGGAGAAATGGAAACATCACTTCCAGAAAAATGTACTTGTCTGCCTTTCTGATCACTGTTACCATGATTCTTGAACTAGAAATACCTGGCTTAGACAGAAATAAGTTCCGCCTTCATCTCCATACTAGTACTGGTACCAAGACTATTAATTAGTGAGTAATTTGCAATATGGATGTTTCTTTCCAGAAACCACATGGAAACAATAAAACATTTAATTCAAGCTAATAAGCACTTGTCAGAGTACAATAATTTTGGCTACTTACAGAAGTATTACTACTCAGTGCAAGGAAGAGGAGCAGGATCTCTCTGAAGCACACACCCCTTCACATGCAGTGAAATGTTAAACCTGAGGTGAATTTGTTAGACAGGCTACAATGGGCTAGAACTGGCAATTCTGACTTCCATATACTTAGAATATTTAAGTACCTCCTATCTCAGGTGACAGAGACGAATCAGTACATCTCCCTCTTCCCTGTCCAGAATGGAGGCAGAAAGAATGCAGCCTGCACTTGACAGATGAACTGTGTTATTCTGCATTACTGAGAGGGTTTGTGTTCAAATGATAAACTGCTCAGTGACATTCTCTGTCATGGTCTTTTGCACTAAACTGAGCTCTGAAGAAATCAGCTCAGCAGTAGCATTTGGAAGAGGGTAAGCTTCGCAGAGAATGAAGACAGAATCTGCAGCTGAAAAGCTTTTATCTGTAAGTACCTGTCTATATCTGCAAAGCTGCAGAGAAGTTAACCAGGAGCAGCAAGAACTCTTTCACCAGCTGCCTCAAAAGAGAAGGCACCAAGATGTCTTGCCCATAAACCAGTGTTATGGGGGGGTGCAAACAAGGGAGGACTGGGAGAGAAGAAAAAATATTTTTAAAGCTCTGCCTTTTATACAAGCTTCCTGCACGACCTGTACTTTCATCATGTGCTTTTCCATCTTTCAGTGATACTCCTTAATTACACAGCACAGTAATGAAATACACTCAAAATCAGTTGGAAATCTGCAAAGCAAATAGTCTGTGTACAGCACACGGAGAAGGGAATCAGATCAGCTCACACTATTCGAACAAACAAACACGCGTTTCCAAAAGCTCTGCCATTGCCAGGCTGCAGCACGGCAAGATTTTCAAGTTAAATCATTGCATAATATGATGGTAATGAGTTTCTCAGCAATCATTATGTCTCTGTCAGATGGTAATAAAATGGAGTATTTGTCTCTGTTCTTGGTGCGCTAGGAGAGTATGCAGATATGCCAGTCCTCATTATATCTTGATAGAAACAAAACCCATTAGCACAGGTGCTATACGTTTTAATGAGGGAGACATGTAGAAACTAATCCAGGTCAATTATAATGAAATGGTTACACCTAGCTGAAACTGGTAAAAATCTAATTAGGTCCATATCAATGGACTGTTTCATAGATGCATCGTGCTGATCTACTCACGGTAGGAGTGTATAATGGGCTTTCAACTAAATGGCTCTAGGTAATTGGTAGGTAAGGAACGATTGTATTATCGGTGCTGTATCAATACAGAATGGAAAATTAATCCTTTGGGAAAAAAATATTTTTAATTCAGTCAAAAAAAAGAGACTTCCAAGTATAAGAATCAGAATAGTCAGGGTTGGAAAGGACTTTAAGATCATCTAATTCCAACCCCCCTGCCATGGGCAGGGACATCTCACACTAAACCATGTCACCCAAGGCTTCGTCCAGCCCGGCTTTGAATACCACCAGGGATGGAGCATTCACAGCTTCCTTGGGCAACCCATTCCAGTGCCTCACCATCCTCACAGTAAAGAACTTCCTCCTTATATCCAATCTAAACTTCCCCTGTTTATATACATCATTGATCCCTAAATGTCAGAACTGAAATCATAATTACAATTTTCACTGCTAGCTCAGAGACACCTAGAGGTACCCAGGCTATTCACTCTTCTCAACCGTACTACAAATAATCCGCAAGTGGCCGTATTTGTCTCAGACTACGATGCCATGCCAAGCTTTCCTAGGGCTTGCCCATCCCAAGCCACATTTGGGACAGAGTGGAGGGTGGTTAGCTGTTAAATACAAGATAGGAAAAGTGCGCTCACCCCAGGTAGGGAGGATACAGGACAAGATGTTTCTGGCATCAACGCAGTCATGACACTCGCCATGTAGCCAGAAAGCCCAAATTTAAACTTTCAAGAAGAGATTCAGCCTGCCCTCAGTAGACATCACTGTCATTAGCATGAGGCTTGCCTGGCTGTATTTTCAAAGCACTGTCTTAGCAAGCCCTGCAATCTGCTGAAGCCATCATCTGCGGTAAGACTACAAGGCTGGGAGGATAAATGTCTCCAGGATAAGCAATGATCTGTTTGATGTTAGCCTCCATGAGCAGTAATCAGAATATGTTTTGTCTTGAACAGGCCATGTGGAAGGGTGAAATGGCTGCCTAATTTTTTTCTTTTTTTTTTTTTTATGGCTTACATCCTGAAAGGAAATACAATCTCTGCTATGAGGCTGCTCCAAATGAGCTCCAGATGAAATCTCCAACAGGCCCAAATTCCCACCAACTTCAGTGGATGCTCTGAACAGCACAAGGAATCAGTCTGATACCTTGAAAATGCATTCACATATGGCTGCCCCATTTGTTCATAACTTACTGAAAGCAATGGAATTGCTTCTATGTTATACATGTGTGTAAGCATTTTTCCAGATCCCAACCATAAAGCACTAGATAAAAATAGCTGTAGAGACTCATAATTTTGACAGTTGTTTGTACTACATGATTCACAGAATTACTTTCCTCTAGTTATCCATTTGTGTACTTCATTTACCTGCTTTAATCCTCCTTTGCTTCTTATTGCCTCAAGAGAAGCTGCTTTAAATTTGCTCTTTTACCCGCGATGCTTCCGAAAGTTACAACGTTTAAAAAAGATATTTTTTTCCATTTAGCCTCCAAACCTATGCCTGCTACCAAATGGCACCAGATTAATTTCTGTCAGGTGTGCAGCACCTAAACATACCCCCTTTCCTTCTGCAGCATAACTAGTAGTTTACTAAGAGGGCCTTCAGGTTTCTCCAGGCACGCTATGTATTATTTCCCAAAGGATAATGACAGGGAAAAGAACTGCAATCAAGTTTACATATTCCATTGGAAATGGATTATTTAAAATTCAAATTCACATTAAATAATAATTGTTGGGGTAATAAACATTCTCTTTTGCATAAGGGAATTTGCTGAACAGGGATTTAAAGTCATTTTTCAAAGTGGCTGCAAATAATAGCTTCAAGGAAGCATGTTTGTTTTCTCAAATAGCAAGATTCTTGCTCTCTCACACTGAAATCTCAGCTTGTTTTCTGAAAGCCTGTCTTCATTTCAGAAGACCTGTCCTCTTTTCACTCAGCAGGAGCACACACTGCTCAGTATGGGACCAACTTAAAGATACCCAGAGCAAGTTCTATATGGGCTGTGCAGCCAAACAGAGCAGTGGGCTGCAAGTATCATGTCCAGAATAGGAAACAGCCTAGGCACACTGTTTAGCCCTTCATTACAAGTGCAAGTCTCTCACTGAGGCTCTGCTGCTCTGAAGCCTAATTCCTTCAGCATTAGCGCATCATCCTGTATGTGCTCTACTTCATGGTCAAGGAGACACAAAGTTATTGGGAAGGATATGGAAGCTTTAGCCGCACTCATTTCACAGTCCCCTGACACACTCCCAGCAATTTGCACATTCTCAGCGGCTGAGCTGGTCTCAGTGCATCAAATGCGAAAACTGCTGAGCAGCTGAGCTACTGCGGTGGGAAATCTATCCTGAGCCTTTCCACATGATGCAGCAAGAGACCAAGAATAGTAGAGTAAAAAGACTGAAGGAAATAACCACAGAGATGAAGTATGTCCAGCACCACTGAGCGATTCAATAGCAGAGCCAGCATTTAAACAGTTACTCTGTTGGCAATCAAAGAGAAAGCTCAGGTGTTTCCCAGACTTTAGGAGCTCTAATACTATGCTTCAAAAAACCAACTGCTTGACCCAAGAACTCCTCATTTAACACGTCTGACCCAAAGTCTTGTTGCTTTCAAGCGTTATACAAGGGCCATATTACAAGGGGCAACAGAGAAATTAAAATCTTAGTTGTGCTAAACATGAAGGTGTTGCCATTTGGGTGCCCATCAAACCACCATCATCTGTCAACTGAAAATTATGAAAATCACAACATACATTAAACAAAATCCTCTCTCTTCTGAAATATTAACCTTCATTTGCTCAATAGTAATCACAGTAATAACAATACGCTTTTTGTGTCTTTCAACCTCCTAAAACTGCCAGAAAAGGACAAAAGCAGGCTTTTTGCATCGGTTGAGCAGGTAGCCGAATTCCTGACATAACACGAACATTATGAAGTGAAGCCATGCTTGCTGCTTATATAATCTCCCCAAATTAGCAAAATAATCTGTGGATGGTCTACTGCCTGTTATATTGGTTTGCACTTTAAAATCAGATCTGAGGCTTTGCATGTCATTGACTGAGATTAGATCATGTCATCACAAATACTTGATAGCCTGCGCAGAGCCGGATCTGTAGTCACAACTCAGACAAATAAATCACTTCTAAATTTCAACAATCAGGAAATATCCTTACTGATTAACTCAATGTCTTCTTTTCTCCAGTCCAGTCAACCTATATGTAAATTATGCAAGGCTCTTGTCTTTTCACTGTTATTATTTACTTTAAAAGAGCTATTTAGAAGTTATCAAGAATCCATACACACTTACCAGTGTAATAGCCTGGAAACTTTTTTGTCTTTCCAGTATGACATTTCTCACCTTGAACGAGACATTTGCATTGGAAGTTGAAAACAATTTCAAAACTCAAGGCTGAGAACACTTAGGATTGCTATTACTCATCTGTACCAAGCACTGACAGTTTTAAACCTCCTGAGCACTGAGATAGCTATGTAATTTTCTAAGGGAGTTAACTATTGTGCAACACCATTGTTTTCATGTGATAGCGCTTTCAAATCATTAGTCCATAGTATTCTATACATATCTGTAAACAGGTATGATTTATAGCAGGTAGGATTCATAGCTTGAGGAAAATCAGACTCAGAATACTACATTTTAACAACAACAAAAAGAAAGAAATCACAGTACTAAAAAGGCCCCGCGGATTTCGGAGAAAAAATGCATTATCATGTTACTATTTACATTGGGATAGCACAGCGAGGGGTGACTAACATCTCCATTGTGGTGGTCAGCGTGTAAATACAGAAAATGATAGCTCTTCCACAAAGAGCTTAAGATCTACACTTTAAAATACCTGTATGAGGCATCACAAGGGACTGAAAATGCAAAAATCAAAGTGTTATTATTACATGAAAATAAAATTGGGTCCACAACCTTTTAGAAAAAAGACAAATAGATGGAAATAATCTGCTCTACCACTTCTCAAGAAAAAAGGATTTTACAAAGAATTTAAAGCTCCCTTTAGCCACAAAGGTTGGATCCACATGTGATTTGAGATAATGTTTTCCAGCCTTTGGAAAAGGACAACAGGTTTGGGTTCCGAAACCAAGAAAGGAAGAAATCAGGCCCAGATATTAGACAATAAAATTTGTTTTAAGGAACCCAGTAGCCTTTCTAATATACTAGGCTAAAACAAATCAAGGATAGACATGACACCTCAGAACCGCATCACTAATTAATAAGGGTAACTGATTAAAGTTCTCAAGGAGCCACACTGCAAACATAAAACAGAGATGCTAAGAGGTAATTCTGAAGGACAAACTGAACTCAACACTCCCTACCTAAATCCTGCCAATGTTTACTCAGGAGATATTCAAAGACCTTCCCCCCTTTAGATCTCAATTAATTTAACGAGATTATTATAATCCATCCTGCTTAAGCTCTCCTTCATTTTTAAACCATCAGTCCTATCCCTGGAGTTTTCAAAGCTCCTATCTTGTACGGCACTCAGTGCAAGGCAGCTCTGTTATAGGAACGCTAGACAGTGTTACCATTGATAATCGATAGCATGTGCCAAGAAGCTTAGGATAATGCATTACAACTTTCTTCACCTCTTTCATTTTTATATACATACCACACAAATACCCCCATATATAGTGTAGGAACACAACGAACTCAGTTAATGCTACTCTGTTTACTTAACACTGCACTCATCATTTTCTGGATGAATCTTTACAAATTCCATCTGTCTCTCTTTGCTAAATGCCTGTCAATCCAAAAAAAGTAATATCTACAGCAAGTTCATATGCTCAAAATAACAACCTTTAATCACGGTGATCTGCTCCCCCCATCACTATAGCAGAATCACAATTACTTTAATGGGGTAGCCCCAAGGCAATGCAGCCCCAAAGCATAATAGCACAGTGGTATGCAGTAACAACTTGAGGTTCCCTAAAATATCAGCTGCAAATACAAACCAGCAATAGCACAGTAAGAAAAAACAACTTTTCTATTTGCTTGTCTTTTTTACAACTAATAATACACGGTTTGGTATCAATTCGATGCAAATGGTTGCAGAAGTTGAGAACATCCCAGCTTCACCCCACCAGAAAAGTTGCAATTCCCTTGGTTTCTGGTTGAACTGAAAAAATCAGTTACATTTTTACTACTTTTAAAGTTTGAAAATAAATGTTTCAAAATAAAAGGTCTTTTTGAATTTAAAAAGCCAAAATGCATTTAATTTGAAACTGTTTAAAGAAAAGAAAGTTATACTGTTTTCTACAAATAACACTATTTCATAAAATTTGAATGAATTAAGGATGTTGGTGGCTCTGTATTTCTTTCTGCTGAAATTCTGACCTGCTTATACCTTGTATGGTAGAGCCCAATCCCCAAATATTTTAACATCTACCATAAATACATGGAGTGGGTGAACTGACTTCATACAGGATACAGTGGTGTTGTGATACCACATCTGAAACCTGACTGAGCTGCGTACTGAAACATATGGGATCATGACCTGAAAGTTGTCAAGTGGACATTCATAGACCACTTCATAGAGTGAAGCTTCAGAAAATATTATATATTATCCCATATCAATAGCAAAACTTTTCTGGAAGAATACTTACCATGCTCAAGAGATAAGAAATTAAGCTGTGGTGTAGTTTGTTACTAACAGTGCCCTCATCCAAATACCAGTTTGTCTACACGACAGGAAAAGAGAGTATATTTAATAAGGCTTAAACTGTCAAACTTTATCAGTCTGTTTCCTATTTATCCTACATAAAGCAGCCCAAGAAAAGATATTCCCCTCTGCTGCTGTAATCAAAGTGATTGTGTTTCACATCAAAACCATTTATTTACTGCATGGATTAAAGGATTAAACTGTATAGGAGCAGTCTGTCCAACATTTTGTACTTGTGCAAGAATACAGCTGCCCTTAAATCTCCATACCATTGACAGAGTATATTGATAAAATGGTTTTGACATTGTGACTTGTTTGTTGTATATACAGAATTAAAGTAACAAAAATTAGATTCCTAGGACGTTTTCTCCAATGAGGTTAACTCCTCAGCCAGCTTTATGAACATTCCATGTATCTTCTGACCAATAATTGCTCCTTTCTTGCTGAGAAGATACTGGGAATGCATTCCTACAGAGTGCGTGTTTGTAGGACACGTAAAGGCAGTCATATAAAAGGAAGGAACAAGGGCTATGCCTGTTCCCAGCTGTAGTACAGTGAAGTGAAACAGTCATCAGTGTCTTGAGCAGGAACCTATGGCTAAATCAACCATTTATGCATTTATGTTTCTTCTTTGACCTGCTGATACATTCAGCGTGGGTGTTTGCAGTGCACAGTGGAAACCCTCACCCCCCAGCTGCGCTCACACGCTATGGGGAAGCTATAGCTGTGTTAATGCACTCATGTATCTCAGAGCAGGGACACATGGCAGTAACAGCTTCAGTTCTGAAAGCATTATGGCCAAACTGCCCTGTTGCTCTGCCTTAGCTGGTAAGATCTTCCCTTTATTGGGTTGAACGAGTTGGGCAGATCATCCAGTTGACAAAGCTACATTGCTTCTGAGTCTGGAGGTGATTCAGGCATCTCATACTGTGCTGCAAAACAGATGTTCTGCAGTTTATCGACAACACAATGGTTCATCTAGGTATGAATGGAGGCTATCTAGAAGCCCCAGGAAAAAAGAGAAAACAATCAAAATCACTACTGAAAGAGCAAAAAGTCACCAGGAAACAAACTGTGCCACAATAAAAACCAAAACCTCCCATTACCTAGGTCACTGGCTATAAACTAAGATATGCTGCATCCAGCCTCCTGAAAAAGACTCACTTTTCTGCCAGAACTACTGGCACACTAAAGCTCTGTGTTCCCACAGTTAAACATCTATTGTGCTTCCTGTATTTGTCTTCAAGGCAGGTTAAGTCACAGAAATATACCTAAAAAGAAACAAGATTGGAGTTATCCATTCACAGGCAAGAAGAATAAAGTTATTTTGTTTGTTCACAGACTACAAAATAAACTCTTCCTTCAGGTTGTTCAGGAATCCATTTCTGAGCGGAGCTGGAGTGAAATGAATCTACACTATGAGTCAGTAAACAGGTTCAGAGTACTATACTGATCAACAAGACTATTATAACAATTTCCGAGAGATCACGATACTTTTTAAGCTAAATAGCCAGATGTTTTCTGCGCAATGGGATCCAGGCACATCCCATGCAAAGACCTGCAGCCCAACCTATATTAAAGGAAGCTATAAACTATATCTAAACACTGTATTCTCTGTTAGCGAAAGTATTGCTCCTTTGTTGCAAAAAGTTTGCACATAGCCACCATAGGCTTTAGAACAGTTTCCAACCCTAAGGCGGCTGATCTGAGCTGCCCCTGGGGAAGACACAAAATTCCACTACTTTTGTGGAACTTTCTTGTGCCCCAAAACGCGCCCTGGGACATGTTCCACTTGTGGGAAACACACATAAGATTTTAATACTTTCAACCCTCCATTACCGCTACACTCGTAACCCCTAATACACATCCATGCATCTGCTTGTTCACACCAAAATCTGCAGTCGGGATAAACTGTCCATGTGTGACAAGAATCAACTGCGTGACTTTTGCTTTTCTTTCATAGCCAGGGACACAGTTCATAGTGCTGACACCTAAAAAACAAAATCCATGACTGACCTTGGTGTTAACAACCAGTTGCAGAAGATGAAGGACTTTTCAACTCAGATCTATTGTTTCAGGCTCTCTGCAAATTCAGGCAGACATCACTGCATCAGATTCTATCACACAGTGGCACTGCCCTAAGAAAATACAGATAAAAATCCTCCCCTCTTTTTCCCTCCTCTAGTAAAAGTACCTCCTTTTCCCAATAACTTGCCAGTTCTCTGCAGCTTTTGCTTCAAGAATTGTTGACTTCAGAAGCAAACGTATGAAGCTAATTTAGTATTAATGCCTAATGACCATGAAAAAGAAAAATACATTAAGAAGTGTCTCGATCACTCTTTTATTAATCTTTTTATACTTTACGGGACACATGTTGGTGTGTTGCTGCTGTTGTTTATGACGTCTTTAAGGTTTATTTTGTATCTTCAGGCTTCTGCTCTTTTGTGATTAAATGCATAAAAGCAAGTGGAATAATAATTATGTAATTTATGTTCATACACTTCCTTCCACTGGCATGTTGCTTCTTGACTGAAATTGTATTTGATTCATGAACAGCTACCTATTAAGGATGGCGGGGACAGGTACTGCAAATCCCTAAGAGCAATCATGAAGTAATATTTCAGCTACACCACTGATGCCAGGTCCATTTGCACATTTTTATCACCGATTCATGTTCTACAATCTACCCCTTCAATTGACAGCATTTATCCCTGCTACTTTTGAACAATATTAAAAACATGTAGAGAGGTGAGTCATACAACTCTAAGTGTGCAGTTCTTACCGTTAATTCAGGCAAAATAAGAACATAATCATTAACCCAATCTACAAATACAATGAGAAACATTTTGCAACTAAGGCAATTAACTTGCACGCTTGTGTTGTCTTCTGCTCTTGGAAAAGTGCTAAACCAACACATATAAATTAAACAGGAAGAATTCTGCTAAGAGTAAAAGGGGCAACATTCCTTTTATATGTCTGCATCTAGCTCCTGGGTGACGAAAGAACAACTATTGTATCAGTCTATGACCCTATTTCATGACAAAGGCATGCCTGCTGTTAGAAACACAGTTACCAAAGCTGAGATCTTGTTCTGGGTGGATTTGCAAAAGAGTGCAACAATGAAGCTGAGTGCCCTTGTATGTAACTACTGCTACAGCAAAGCACCATTGTAAGCACTTCATTCAGGCCACCAAAAAAACCAGATGAATCACACAGTACATGTAACTCCTAAAACATATGTCTGACTGAAAACTAAACTGGACTTAGATAACTTTTCCTGCATGACTAATAGCCTGTTCTGAGCACTGAACACAGAATCCATATCTGCACTAAACCATTCCACAGCTCTACAGTGTCACATCTGTCACAAAAAGAATGAAACAAGCATTTTTGTGCTTGCAATAGTTACCTCATTCACGACATACCGGTTTAATGAAACAGCCAAAGCAGAGATAAGCAAGCCACCATTTCACCCTAAACTAATGCTTGTTTTCTTGTAAAGCTGTGAAAGACTCGGGAATATTGAGTCTATGTTTATCCAAAATTGCCAGATCAAAAAATACTTAGCAGATGGTCAGAGGAAAGATCCCCACTACTTCAGTCCCCTTATGTCTCTGTTTAATCAGACTTTGGGTTTAGATCCATTTCGAGAATACAAAGGATCACAACATATTTTGACTAGCCTATTAAGAATTGTTTCACTGAAACAAGTGAAGTGTCGGAGCTGTGGAAGACTGGTATTATTATTATTATTAATTATATGCATCATAATTCTTGTGCTGTATTGCCTAATTCACATGTTAAGGACTGAATTATTGCTTCACTGCAGCCAATTAAGGACCTCTCATGAACAGTATGCAATGTCAAGAAGGTTTTCCATTAAGACTACATCTTTGCAACAGGTCTGGTTGAAGCTACCTGTTGTCAGATTGGCTCTAGAACTAGACTAGCTCATCTGAATGCCATGCAATTCTGAAGCAGGGCTGTGGGATTCTTGTACAAGTGAAGCTCTCTGCCAACTGGCACCCTAGAATTAGCTAGCTTGAGTTTAAAGTGCCACTACAAGAAAAAGGTATGGCTCCTTAGAATTGAAGATGCCACCTCAAGAAGAAGGTACAGTTCCTTAGAGGAGAACCTCAATTCTGAGTAACATTAAATTACTAAAGATGAGCTATTTGCACAGAGAAATAGGTAATTCCTTTACCGAGTCATCATTCAGACAATTCTCCACCCAGTCTTGCCTAGAGAAAATCACTGCAGTTACAAACCACACCCAGCAACATGAAATATCTGCTTTCTGGAAAGACAGAATCCCATGCACGCAGGCAAGACTTCCACCAGGTTTATATACAATACCAGAAAAAATACTATTTTCTCTTCAGAAATTTCCAAAGGCAACACACCTCACACAGGATGCATCTAGCTACACATCTGGAAACCAGATACAGCCTGCAAGGTAAATTCATCTGACTTCACTTTTTAGCATGATCTTGTAACCTCCTATGTATCTGTGTATCATATATTTAGTCTCTGCTACCTGCTGCCAAGCACGTGTAGTAAAAGAAAGAAGAGGGTAAAGAGGTGATGGGAGACACAGAAATTTGGACACTGTCCCACAAAACTGTCTCAGAGCTCATTTAATCCCAACAAAATTGAGTTTGGACTACCCAGACAGCAGTACCTTAACAAGAAAGGTAAGATCATTTTAACCAAGAGCAGCATTTTTTACCCATGGGACTACCAAGCAAATCTTCTTTCTCTCCACTTACTTCATACTGGAGAGCATGCATCATTCACAGTTAGACAGGGAATCCTGAAGTCCTGACCCCAGTCCTCTACAGAATCTCACAGTCCTCCACAGAATCTCACAGAGATGGAGAGCAGTCCCTTCACAGGCTTATGCTAAAAAACAAAACAACACCTAAGTAAGTATAGAGTTTATCTCATGAGATGTTAAAAAAAAGCATTTATAATAATGCATGCAGTTAATTTACAGAATTTTAATATAGCATCTTTCTGTACTTAGTAATTGCCTAAGTAATTGCAGCACTCTGCTCCCACCCCTCCCACCTAGACCCATTCATACCCAGTATACTCCTACCTGATGTTTTCTGCGGGGTAACTGAAGAAACAAAGGATCTCAGAGTAAAGCATTACACTGCAACAGGGAAGGGAGAAGTTTGAAAGCAGAGAGGGAATGCAACATGGCTGATGCAGAAGTAGCATCTCTCTGCTCTTCTTTTGAAACTCTCAGGGAAAGGCAATGCTAATTGAAAGCAAATGAAAAGGCCGCAGTGAAGAAATTACATTTTAAGTTAACAGCTTTACTGACTCCTTTCCCTTCACTCTGCGTTTTAGCACCTGGAGTTCTCCTTCAATAACAATCACAGTTAGCACTACTATTTGAGTAACACCTAGGGCGAGCCATGGTGCCTTTACACGTGGGCCCCGACACATCCAACGAACGATGATAAGTCGCATGTGAGACACCAGTTGTTTCACATGTGCTCTCTTGAACCTCTGAAATGTGAAATGCACCCACACTATGCTGATTAAAAGCTCCCGTGAGTGTGAATTCTCTTCCCTGAATAGGCTTCTACACCACAAAAGAACATTTCATACATCATACTTGAAACAGATCGGAGCCTTAAAAGCAACTTTATTCTACTGCCATTATAAAACAGAGCTTTCATTGTCTGCTGCTGAAATGCTTTGAGTCATCTTCTTCCAGTAATAACTAATCTGTCGCTCGCTCTCTTTGTATCTGACAATTCATGGACAGCCCAATTACAGGAGAGGAAACTGGCATGGCAGTTTCAGAGGGTGGACTCAAACACCCAAGTAATGTTAAATGATTCTGGAGTATAATTCACTTAAGCAAATGAATTCTGATAATTTACTTTGAAAGCAGACTGTAACAGGTTAAATCGCAGCAGCAATGTCTAATAAAGACAGAGCCAAACATGAATAAAAAAATCAGGAGACTAATACAGTATAATTTAAGACTTAAACTATTTATTCTCTGTGTAATATCCACAGCTCACATTTGCCTATTATTTTCATGCCAAATCTGCTACTTAGTTACTAGTACTTAATGTCACTCAAGTGACCTATCATAAGCCCACTTCACACCAATACAGGTGTGTATGTTAAAGTCTACCAACATGTATATTTCTATGCATTTCATACAGACTTAAAACATAGCTGGAACAACTTTGGTGTTAAAGCCTTGCCACTAGTTACCCTCACAAAGATCCAGAAAAATCTGTCCAGAATGCTAAAGGGGAAAAAAAAACAAACCCAAAAAACACAACAGGAGGAATTTTAAGAATTGCATAATGCCCATGCACAGTATTTCAGAGACAATTATATATTTGGTATCTCAATTCTCAAGCATTTGATTGTACAGAGTAACAACATGGGCTTTTTTGTGTAGTATCTAATCTGAGGGAAGAAACCTTAAAGGGAATACTTATATTGAACTGACAATTAATGTATTTCACTTGCAAGTATCTGCTCAGCAAGATGCATACTGAGCGTGTATCTGAACTAATAAGACAGAGGAAATCCTTATCTACAATCATAAAAAATTAAATGCAGCTAAGATACGTGCAACGTGTTCTTGAAGATAATCAGGAACTTCATATGCTGTACTTTGTCAAACCACTTACCTGCTAATGGACAGCCGCAGATCATACAAGATATGTCAGAAGATTTTCTCCAGACTCTGAAGCATGCTCATGTTTAACTAAAAGCTTCGAGGATATACCTCCTTGCAAGCTGGTGGTAAAACTCTGGGTTAAGACTGCACAAGACTTCTCACAAAATAAGGTAATTCCATAGCATATGTTCATGAAAGAAAAAAACCAAGTATTAACATTTGCACATTAACACTGTCATGGTTTTATTTAAATAACTCTCTTTTCCCTATTAGCTCTGCTCCCTCACCCCCATACTACCAAGTTTGCTTTCAGGAGTATATATGAATAAACAAGAGAGATGTCACAAATTCAAGAACAAAAATCAGTCTTTTTTAACTTACATTCTCATTTTCCTATTACGATTTCTATCATGAACAGAAAAGTGACTGAATTATCCCATGATTTCCTTTCAGGGAAGGCTGTCATCTCTCAGTCAGACATATCTCAGACATGCAAATGATTAAGGAAAAGATATTGCAACACCTGTGATGCAGCATGTGCCACATTTCACAGCTACAAATGCTACAATCTTCAATAAAAGGAAGCCAACAATTCCCTTCAAGTCATGAAAGCACTAAGCTTAGCTGTGAATGACTGCATATAGTATGTTGTGACACATGCAGGAAGCGTTATGTTTTATGAGAACAAAGTTCAGATTTTTCTTGCCAACATGATTTTGATAAGGAAGCAAGTCTTTGCCAAAAAAAAAGATATGTTTGTTTTCAAATCCTTATATAGTCCTTACCACTCATGTATTTGAGATTCCACTTCTGTATACTGGCATGCAGCATGACTCAATCTATCATTCTCTCTGTGATACATAAGGAGCACACAAACTAGGCGTGGGAATAAAGGGGCCACGTTTTATTCATCATGCAAAGACAGACAACCATAATCTAGAATAAGAAGTATCTGTTGAGAAGTTGTAAACTCCTCCTCCCAGCCAAATCCCAACAGCAAATCCTCTGATCCACATAAAAACTACGTTAATCAGAAAGGCTTGATCCCCTTCATCTAAATGCCTGCATCCCAAGTCTACAAACAGATCAGCCTTACCTGCCATTACATGGCTATGGTTCAGGGTCAACCAGTTGGCTACCATTCCTCTTTAAACTTTCAGGGGCTGAATGGTTACCATCGGCTTCTGCTGGACCTTATCTGCTACTGGCTCTCCCAGACCCAGAGAAGAAGTAAGCAGACACCTGGGAAAGTCATGACTTGCTTGATGAGAGTCGCTTTGCTCTTGCTAAGCTCCTCAAACCAACAAACAAGAAAGGCAGTAGTGATGCAGCTGGGAAAAGCTCGGTCCATTGCACCTAGAAAAATAATGGAAAAAAATTTACTTGGAAAACCCTTTAAGTGAAGTAAGTTCAGAGAAACATAATGCATGACTGCAGTTACAGTCTGAGTGAGTGAACAAGCATTTCCAATTTGCTTTTAATTCCAAAACTGCTAGGATTAGATTATTACAATTCCTACACAGAATAAGCTCAGTCTATCACTGTTCCTTAACACCATGTTATATTTTACAATGAAAACACAACATTCATTTATTTTACAGGCTTTTTCCTCTAAAACAGACATTTTTCATAAACTCATTATTGCACGCTTGTCATTGATGAGAGCTAAGAGTCAAGCTTTCTTTTCCATTTACAAGTCAATAATATCTTAACTTCTGTTTTCAAAATTGCATTTTTCTTGCTGTATTAGTTATATCCCGAAGGGGAAAAAGAATGCATTGAAGTCAGAGTGCAAGGTATCTTCATTTCTCATACTGGATGTACATGTTACCAGTCAAAAAGCAAAGATGCAAATTCATAAATCAACCTACCAAACTATACATTAACCTATATATTATGCTTAATTGGCATGATAAAGCGATGCCTCCCAGCCAAGCATACAGTAAAAATCTATTTAACACTCAGCCTTCAAATGGGTTCAAATCCATCAACAATTTTGAGTTCACATTACAATCATGGTTGCAAACTCTTGTATCTACATACATAGCACTTTTGTCTATCAGCCTCACCTCCCTCTCTGCCAGTTTCAGTGCTGCTCATGGTGTCAGCAAAACTGTCATCTTGGGTGAACAGTACAGAGGGGCAGGTACCCCTTCGTAATGTTGATAATCAAGTTCATACCAATTGACTGCTTCAGCTGATTGCTGCAAAGATGAAAGGAACAGGACTTTTTGAGGCTCTGTAAGAGACCCATTGAATCATGTTGCTTTGTTTTTAAACAACTGAACTGTCCACAGTCATACCTACCTGTTAACTTGCTGGTAAGCTCACCTACCCAAGGAATGTCATTAGATTGACTTAGAAAACCCCCTTGTATCACAGAGAGTACGCTACTGAATGGTGGTCATTAACTTCAATTATGCCTCTCATGTTACTATGAAATCTCTAAAGAACCTGTTGTCTGCTTATTAAAAAACCAAACCAACCAAAGGCAGACACAGGCACCCTTTGCTATAGCAGTCAAGACCATCTTTGTTTCTCCAGGTACAGCATCCCCTAATACAGTTCATCTGCAGATACGATCTTGACCTCTGAACAATTACTTAAAAGCTCAATTTTTTTGTAGCCAAGAAATAGACTATTATGCTTAAAGACAGACTTTTAGAAAACATATGGTTAACACATTAACTGGCTAGGAAGAAAGACTATACACTAAACAAAGAAATTTATACTTCCTGTTCACAGCTCTTCTGTAAGCAAATTCAACACCATACGTGAGAACATCACATCCATGTCTCGTTAATACAGTCATCACTCTTTAAAATACAGGCTGGTTTCATTTATTAAAGATTCCACCTGCTCTTGAGACTTTTCCATTTAGTCCATAGTATAATATTTAAAATATTTCAAATAAAATGAGTGCCATTGAGAGTTTTACAAAATATTTATTTTGAAAAAATCACTCTGTACAAATTTAACATTCTCAACACCGAAGTTTTATAAAAACGCTAACAGAAAGATGAGTGAAACATTAAACTGATTTTTTCTTAAATTACAAAGAAACAGATTCATTCCAAAGAAGCTACTGTAATTCTAAACATGAAAAAAAGAAATCATAAAATTTGACTGTTTTAATCTATTACAGCCAAACACATGTATCCATGGATGCCTTTTTCCATCCTTTTTATAAACTCCCCCCCAACACTGTCCACAACAAACCAAATACTCTAACTGGTTTACACTTTCACTGTACATAGCTTGCGCCCCAAGAAAAGCCAGCACAATTTGATCATCATTTTCTCAGTGCCTAACAAAAAGTCACCTCTATACATTTGGTACAAAATTCTCTGTACAAACCATCTTTGCTCGTGTAAATTCGAAGCAAACTTAAAGGAAGAGTATTTATTTGTGCCTTCAATTTGGTAGAATGAAGGGACAGCAATTAAGTAAAATTTCACAAAGTAACATTCAGTAACTGGGAATACTGTCTTTTATTTTTTCTAATTTTTTTAGTAATTACTATGGTATAAAAAAAAATTAGATACTGCATGTTATTAGGAATGCCAGACCCTAAATCTAACAGTGCTAGGTTTACAGTCCTCCTCATAAAATAAGATTTTTCTGTACAACATTTAAGTTTCCTCTCCTCATTTTAAGCTATTTGTGAAAACTGTTGTTGCATATTAAACAACCTTTCTTAAACAGGAGGAAAAGTCCCCTCATGAAATTAAAAGCAGTGAAATTGTCCTATTACTGTAAACACAATTAAAAAGAAGACTGACAAAATGCAGTGTGGCAGGAAAGCCATGGTCTGGAAAGCTTTTTTCACATTTTCTTAACACAATATATGGCTCACACCACGAACAGCAGCAAAGAAAGCTATTGAAAATTTCAAGTTACAGCCAGGGGTGCCAGGCAGGATCCATACGACAGAGATTATCCAAGCTATTTGCAGCTGCTACCAGAGTGTTGACTTTGCTTTCTCCTCCTTCAAACTGAGCAAGATTATGAAGTCGAGTCATGATAGCAGTAACAGCTTTTTGAACTAGTGAAACCAGCTGCTGGCTGTCCATGTTTTCGGGTTGCCCAGCTGCTGAAAGTGGAGAGGAAGTATCCTCTTGTGTTTTTTTGTGCCATGCAATTATTTCATCCCGTAGCACAGTTTTTAGGATGCCATCAACCTACATGAAAAAGAAAAATCAGACAGTTACATTTAATCCAAAGAACCATCAGGTATTACAGAATAGTAACTAGATTTTAGTCAACAGCATTTTGACACTTCTGGTTTGGCATTGCAATCTCAGTGTTTTTAAGATGAATGTGGCTTCCAACTGTCTTTACCATTTCCTCTGAAGGTGTTTCTTTTCATGAAAAGCTTTCATCATGAAAACACATCACGCCTCTTACAGAACTGAAACCGCTTAAACTGAAACATATATTAAGATCTTCATACACAAATGCAGTCATGTACATTCTATATTAAGATGACTCCACTGAATTTATCACTTCCCCTCCCCCCCCCCGAAGTCCTGTGCAAAGATTAAGAGTACTTTGCAAAACTGGAGTTTTTCTGCACAGGGACTACACTCTTAGGGAACACTGCTTTCTGCCAAACATGGAAAGAACACCAACTGCAACATACACACATATGCATTTAATATATATACACACTATATACATATATAGGTGTATATAATATGTGTACACATATACATATAAAGGCCACTTCTACCCCTGGATGAAAAAAATGCCTGCAACAAACAGTTGCTGTTTTTTCCTATCACTGAATTGAGTTATTGACATTCATCTGTTAACTCCAACACCCCTGAAGTTCTAAAACAAACTTCTAGGTAACCAGCCTGAGCCAAATTCGCTGTCTGCACATAACGAATAAAACATTTTATAACACATATAGCTATTAGGCCAACATGTTAAATATATTTTATGGGCATTTGTAAAAAAGATAAATGCAGAAAATGTTAAAAGCATTTCTCTGTAGTCCAAAAGATAGATAATCTAAAGCAGTAATCACCACATGTCCGAACTGAGCTGGGCACCCAGCGCTCCAAAAAGAATAAATGGGCACCTAGTCTCTGACCTTCAGAGAATCATAGAATACCCCAAGGGACACATAAGGATCAAGCTCAGCTCCCTGCTCCTTGCAGAACTACCTAACCATAAACTGTATGAAGAAGAGTGTTGCCCAGATACTCCTTGAACTCTGGCAGGCTTGGTGCTGTAACCACTTCCATGGGGAGCCTGTTCCACTGACCAACCACACTCTCAGTGAAGAACCTTTTCCTGATGTCCAGTCTGAACTTCTGATGCAGTTTCATTCCATTTTCTTGCATCCTGTCACTGGTCACCAGAGAGAGGAGCTCAGCATCTCCCTTCCACTGCCGCCATTGAGGAAATTGTGGTCCGCAATGGGGTCACCCCTCAGCCTTCTCTTCTCCAAGCTGAACAAACCAAGCGACCTCAAGTTCTTTTCAGAAGTCTTGCCCTTGAGACCTTTCACAATCTTGGTTGTACACAACCAATCTGTGCACACTCTTAATATGTGATGTCCCTCTAATACAGAGGCACCCAAAACTGCACACAGTACTCAAGGTGGAGCTGCATCAAATCGATGTGGCATGTTCTAAGTGGGTATATATCATTCAGATGTTGAAATCACAGGCTATGTTTGCAAACTTGTTTGCGTGTAATAGACATGGTTTTGTAAGGTAAAATGATGAATTATTAAAAATATATTCTACACAGCTTTCTGCATTTTAGATAAAGACTAAAACCACTTTAGGATATTTTCCATCTTTTATAATGTAACTAGCTTATACCGTAGCTACAGTATATTCTGCGCAATGTCTTTCTGGTGCAAATTGCTTGCCTAAGTGCAAGATGCCTCATTTTTGGAAAGCATTAGAATTTAAAAGGAAGCTAGGCAATTTCTTCAGAAAACTACACCCTGTTAAGAGCTAGAATCCATTAAAGTAACAGTGCATCTTTAGCATTCTATTCCACTAACAAAGAACCAAAACATTTCTATTGACAGATGATTATGACGATTCTAAATGATGCTGCATTTGCCGTTTTAGTATTTGACATTGCCAAAATTCTTAAGGACTTACGAGGCTAGAGCACTGAATTAACATGTTTGGACAAAGAATCAAATTAAGGATAGAATTCCACCTATATTCCTCCTATTCTTTCAAAAAGGTAAACTGCAAATATTTCAGCTGGCATTTGTGATGATCTTAGAGTAAGATTTAAAAACAAATAAGTACTGTTCAGTTTTCGCTTTAACCAAGAAAGTGCCGTTTTGTTTCTAAATTGCCAAATACAACATGCCTGCAAACAACCTTTTCAAAAGCTATACAAACCTTAAAGTTTGGCTGTGCAAAGCAGCGAGCTACTGCAATCATAGATGCAGTCAGTGGACCAGACACCCCGATAGTGGTAAGAAATTCAGAGATGTTTGGTGTAAGCCGAAATGGAACTGGACGATTGGCATCCAAATCTCCAGTAGCATCATTAATGTCAAAGCGAAAGTAAGCTACATTTAGCTTGCCAGTATCCTGGATTTAGAAACAAGATGCATAAGAGTAATTAAAAGAACATTCATTTCATTAATGAAACCAAAAGAAGCTGGATTTTTGTTTACCATTAGTACTCAGAATGCAAATGTACTCCCAACAGCTTTTCAGTCTTTCAATCAGGCAGGTTTTGAGCAAAAAAGATAAAACTCAAGGCATGCAAAGTCACGTATGCATTCTTCTCAAAATGTGCGTGTAAAACTCCTTGCTAAATACACATTGTTGTAATATCAAACTTAAGTAATAGCTTCTTCTTCTGTAGTATGGTCTATAAGGAGTCATATGGACAGACACATCTCTGCGCATCCCAGCTCTGGGCAAGCATTCTTTGTGCACTGTTCCCTTCGAGTAAGCATCTGAACACTTACCTAGAGGGATTAAAGAAACTTAATTGCTATACAGAGCATATTCCTGCATGCACTAAAATGGCATTAAGACTTCAATATATACCATCTTTGCCTTACTAAGGTGGCAAGCCTCATTTAAAATGTTGGGTTAAAACTGAAAAATCACTATTAATAGGAGTTGTAGCTTGACATGATGGCAATGCTTAATACAGAACAATATTTGAAAAAGAGTATTCCCCTCTATGAAAATGAAGCTCTAATTTTTTTTTTTTTAATCTGACATAAACACAAGTTCAAAGCAATAGATTCGAAGGACAAAAAGAGTGACTTATCAGTCATTCACACGAACAGTTCCAATATCTAAGAATGACTTTACAAAGTTCTACATTTTCACCATAGAAGGTAGAGTTGATGTCCATGGAGACTGCAGTTTAAATTGCTACCTACATGATGTGCAATCACATATAAATGAAAAGCCTACTGACATGCACTGTTGATTACATGTATCAAATTACTGTTTTGACTAAACTAACCCATACCTGGGCAATCTGCAGCATTTCAGGGTTGAGTCTATTTAAATGAAAGATGAATTCTGCAAAGCCAATTAGGGCTAGCTGTATAGTGAACATCTTTCGGAAAGTCCAGTAATCCGTGGCGTTGGGGAACGTATGCAGAGCCCACTCCTTCAGCATGCTGCGCGGCACCATGTTGCTCTGCACTTCTTTAAGTATATCTCTGAGAACCTGCATAAGTATTAGTTGAAAGAGATAATTTTTAATAGATTTCTTACCAACAGACGAATGTGCCAAGAGCAACTACCAAACTTCTCTCAACTGCTGTATGCCATTTTAGGAAAAAATATCCTGAAATTGAATGCTTTCAATCCTACACCATTGCCTGACTTCTCTGTCAAAACACAGAGCGTTTTGTTAGGTCAGCCTCTACACAGCTAGAAAATGGGTTTTTTATCTGAAAAAACTAAATTTTTAATAAAACCATATAAGCATGAGAACTGCAAACTGGCATGTCGGAAAACCAGAGACTGAAAAACCATATAACCCAATTTGATGTGTCTTCTATTCAAAACTTTAAAGAAAATCAGAGCTGAGCTAAAGAGACATTCAACTCATGATGCAGCACTTCCTTGCAGGAAACAAAGAGAACATTCTTCACTGTTTTCTAGCTTCAGTGCAAGCTGGATAAGCATACTGCAGCAATAAAATAAATCCCTTTAATTTAAGCTAATGGCAAGGTTCAAAATTGAACATGGAACTACAAAGCATGTAACTTAAAGACGGCTCTCTGCATGGTTTCTTCATAGACAGGCTAAAAGGGAAAGGATGTTTATTACACAAGATAGGAAAAGACTGCACAAAGTAATTTGTAACATGTATTATATTACAACAAAAGTACCTCAAAAATACAAAAAGGTAAAAGCTGAGAGCTGTATTCAGCTGTTTCTGTCAGTGTACACTCTGTACACTTCCCCTAGATGTAAACATTTGAAATTACCAAAATATTTAATTACTGTACCATATACTAGCCTAAATAATTAGAAAAAGATATAATGCTCGGATCTGTTCTATGACACCAGAAAGCATGACAGTCATACTGACTTCAATTAAATGGCTGTTAGAGAGTTTCATAACCTGAAGGAAAAATTCTCAAAATAGAAACAAATGTTAGGTAACACTTCATTTGACTTTTAACAAAGGAAGCCTGAAAAGATACTGTCTCTAAACCATGCCTACACATATACTGTGTATTTTCTAATAGCTATATTTAAAATGGGACTGGCATTTTATGCAAGAATTTGCATTAACCTTGAGATAAAAAACATGAAATAACCTTATCACAGTTGGATGTTTGATGGAGGTAGACGAGAGAGAGCTTTGTTCTTTCTGAGTACTATCATTTATTAGGGTGTGATTACTCAACTGTTTCTATTTGACTTAGATGAAATTAATCCACTTGCAATTTTAAGAGCTCCATTAGAAGAACTTGGGGAAGCCTGCATCACATAACATGCTGTAACTGCGCACGTAAATTATGAATGCTGTTTCCCATGTTATCAATTACTTTCAAAGCACTTTAAGTAAGGACCAAAAAGCAATCAACACCTTGTCTGTTATCCCCTGCAGTTACCCAAAATAACCTAGAGTAAAACAAATACAGCTTTTTTGAAGATATCCAAGATAACCTTAAACACCAAAGAGATCTAAAAGTTCCCAAGAATACATTAAGCAAAACCAAAGTAAACTCTGAAAAAATCAAAATGCCACCTCTGCACAATATATCTGTCTCACATCTAATGAGAGGTGATGAACTGGGGCAGGGGATATGAGACACAGTGGAGACCTCAAGAAAGCCCCTGATTAAAATTCATTATACATTCTAATACCTGATGGCTAGCTTGAGTCCCTCGTGCTTGGACCGTTGCCAGTCTGTCATAGTAACGAGAAATAGGGTTGTCATGCTCAATGCCTTTCTTAGCACAGCGTTGTTTATAGATCTCCACCAGGGAAAGAGAAGAGGGATTGTCTTCAACCAAACGCATCTGTGGAGAAACTGCTACAACACGGGGGACTAGGAGACATTTGAGAAGGGTGAGAGCAGATGGTGGTGGGGCAGGGAGAGGGAAGAGAGAGCAAAAGAGAACAAAACAGTTAATCCATAACCCAAATACTAAGAGAAGAATTAGCATACAAGTGAGATACGTTTCAGTTGGTGATCGCAGTCGTATCAAGAGAAAAATGTTATTACTACACTCATAACTAACTCACAAGCTCTGTTAAAAAGAATGACAGCAGATTTTTTGTAACAGAAACATCAACTATATCAGCAAAAAAAAAAATACAACACTTGTTATACCTCCTACTTTTCTTTACCTGCAGAAAAGAGGTTAATACTTTGTTCAGATGAAAACTGGTTTGCAATATTTGATTACATGATACTAGCATTATGTCAGTAAAAATGAGTCCGAAGAACTAATTACTTAGATTCATAGGGTATTTAAAGTGATTCAGAAAAACTGGAGGAAAAAATCTGAACACAGTTGAAGAACAGATGTTTAAATGACACCACTTGAAAACAACACAGGGAAGACACAGCAAAATATTCAATAGGAAAACCTAAGGCAGTGAGCTTTTCCTTGGTGAGCAGTAAAGTTGCAAAAAAACCCTATTCGCACTTTCATGGTGCCCAACAGATGCATCATCCTACTGAGTCTTATGTGCATCTCCACCCACATCAAAACAGACAAGGCCTCTTCACAGCCAGCTTTTCCAGTGACACTGTACCGTTTGACAGCGACCTTCCATTAACCACCAGCACCGTTCCCTGAACATTTCCCTCAGAAGCTGCAACAATTAAACTCAGAAATGTAGGGAAAAGCTGTTTAAATGCATTTAAATTTTTTGATGCACTTTCTTCAGTCTTAAAGAAGAAATGGATTCTGCAGAAGGGGTGTTAATGAGCTATTTCTTCTGGCGTGCTTCCATTAACCTCTGGCAGCAGAGAAATGGATGTTCTTTAGGTTCTTCCAAATTGCATCAAACCACAAGGAGCAGAATTGTTTCTAGAAACACTACAGTTTAGAAACAGCTTTTTGAAGGAAAACATGTTACTTTAGTACATAGAGGATATATGTCTGTATCCGTGTCCTTGTTTATCATAGTTTTAAAGATTATTTATTGTACTTTTGTTATTTTGGCCTCAGAGTGATGCAACATTGTCTTCAAATACGTAGAGACGCTGACCTTTTGTTATAACAAATCCTTTGGCTTGGGTATTTTTGCCTTTTTTTAAGTTAGAACTCACATATGCATTTCTAGCTCTGAAAGTGCCAGCTGCATCATCTGGACACTTAAGCTCATGAAACAACATCATGTAAATTGATACTATGAGCCCAGAAAGGAGGACCAAGAAATCTATACTTTTTTAAAAATCATAGCTCAGAACTTTTCAAAAGGACAACAGCATAGCAGCAACTTTGTCTGTGTCTGATGAAAGTTCCCCTTATCCATAATATGTTCCCTGCTTACCAACCAAGGATTATCAGAACTGAATAATGCAATGTACAGAACTCATTTATATGAAGTTAAGTGACCTTCTGAAAAGTATACATTAATATAAACCAGCTACTCAGTTTAAGCTGGAACTTGCCAACAGCCTTAGTATCTGGAAAACACAAAGGTTTCACTATTTTAAAGTATCTGAATCACAAGCAGATCAAGTATGTTGCCAGACAAGACTGATATTCTTTGTTTCTCATTTCATGAATGAATTATTTATAATCAACACATAAAAAAGCCAAGACACAAAAGGAAAGAGAAAGAGTTAAAACTGTGTGTTCAGCCTTCATTCACTGTTTCTGTTTCGAAATGCCTAAATGTGTGACCTTTTTATTAAGTATTTTGGCAATTTCTACACATGTATAATATTGGAAACCTCCTCAACTGTCCTCACTAAGGCCTCCCTACCATTATGTCTGTTAATTCTGGATTTTCTAAGCATTGCCAGGTGGTGCTGTTAGCAAAGTGCACTGTCCAAACCAAGTAACCTATTACAAGATCATAGAAGTGCACTCAACATGAGTCCTGCATCTAGTATCTGGATTATGAATGGATTTTATTTGGCAACAACCAAGCAGTCAGTATATTCCTGAAAGTAAACATCACCATGGATATAAAAAAATAAAGAAGAGATGTTTTCCTATCAAAGAACTCAGAAAGCGTTTATCAAATTCAAAGCTCTACAAAAAAATTCCTTCTGTGTTATGTGGAAGGGTAAAAGAAATTCAATATTCATACACTGCAACTTGGGAGAAAAAGTTTTGTTCTCTTTGTCTCTAAATGCTTGAAGTACATGCATCCATTCCCACAGCAACAGCTCCAACAGGCATGTCTCTGCCTTATAGGTGTTATTCACAACTAAATTTTGTACAGTAAATGATGCGTGTAAGCTCTTCTAAAAACATCCTAGATCCCATGCAATCAGCTTTATTTCTTCAGAGGGGCGCTACAATGCCAAAAAAAACCTTATCATCTAGACAGATGTGACTTTCTGAATGTTCAAAACCTTCAGTATCAGTGATTAGTAGCTGTCAAAAAATTTAACAATTGCAATCTTTGAGTATAACATATATTTAAAAAATAACGTAAAATCTCTTCTTTCGGTACCTGTAAAAAACAAGTGTCTTTTTGTGGTTTCTTTCCTTTTCTCCAAGCAGGGGTTCAAAAGGCGAAGAAGCTGTAATACCCGCTCTTCTCTACGAGACTCTGTCAGGCAAGCATCATTCATTACCAGGTACGGGTAAATCTTTCCATTATGGCCTCGGATATAGAGTCTTCTTGCTGCAGTATTGTGTTTCTGAACTATCTCCACTCTGGGCATAAACCTATTAGGAAGAAAGGGATAATAAAGCACCTGAGCAAATCTCCTCTGGTATTAATCAAAACAAACAAAAAACACCAAAGAAATAAGGTAGTGCAACTGCATTACAAGGTACAATTCTATTGCCCAGCTAGCCCACAGTTTCTATTGTGCAGTCAAAAAGGTCTTCTGTTTGATTTTTGTTAAAGAAAGAGTTCTTGAGCAAAATTAACCATCAGATGAGACCTTTATCACTCTTTTGAACCATAGTACCTGTATTGACTACAACAGAACTCAACTTCTATCAATATATGAAGCACACTCATCATGTAACAGTACAGTTGCTTACTGAGGCAGTGTAAAACTACCAGAGGAGGATAAAATAAAAAAAAAAGGTGTTATTCCAAGGTACGTCTCTATATGTGTAATTTATACATATGAAAGTTACAAGAGATCCACTGTTGCAAAGCGGACAGATGGAAAAGGTTTTCATTTTCTTCTCCATTTTCAGAGTTACATCTACCAAAGTGTATTTTTAGGTTACCTTGCTATCTTGATGTAGTAATGTGTTGGCTTTGGCATAAGGAATTCTCCAGGTATCTCTACTTCTGCAGTTTGAGCTGAAAAATTACTGAGAAAACGGCACTTTTCTTCTATGAGGAAGAACTTTGGAAGCTGTTTAGTTTTTGCCTCCAGAATTTTGATCCATTTCTTCAGTTTGGAGATAAGATTGTGAAGTTTCATTGACCCTGGCACACTAAAGTCAAAGTCTAAAAAAAAAAACCACCAAAAAAAATATACATAAATCTCAGCATTTCAAATTCTTTATAAGGTATTTAATGATCAAGCGTCTGAAGTCTGAGTTTTCAAAGAGGTTCTTCTAGCTACACACCCTCAAGCAAAATACACATTCAGCACACACAGCTGTTACACAGAAAAGCATCATACTGGCATTGAATACTATAGGAAAAGGGAAAGCTACTACAATCAGCAACTCACACAAAAAAGTGAAGCACATATACCAAGCAAGTCCAGCAGAACAACATGGCTACTTATGAACCCTACACACAGAGAAAAACCAGCATGTTCAGAAAAACACAGATAAGAAAGAAGACTCATTAGGGAAGAGTCAGAACATAAGTGCTACATGATCATACACCAGCAATAACACTACATCAGCTGATGCTGGAGGATAGTAAATCATACGTTTCAATAGTGCAAATCAAACACACACAGAGCTGTCCTGCCTTCAAAAGACAGGCTCTGTAGAATATTTCATCTCTATAGAAAATCTTTAAGTGAGGTCCTAAAATTATATATAACTTAAACCTGTCCAAATCTGCTACCTCTTTTCAGTACACAGGTCTAAAATATTCTCTGTAATTATGAACTTTCCCAAATTTTTCCTGTCTTAGTCATGCAAACATTAGAAAAACATGCTGTGAAAATCTTTAATGCTATCACTGTATTTAACTGTCTGTATACTGCAACCAGAAAGACTGCACAGAAAGCAAGGAGTAATAAACCAAATTATCAGATCATTTAGTAAAAGAGGAAAAGTAAGCTTATTGCACAGACTAGTACTGTAATTTTCAGCCCACTCAATTCAAACTGATTTATTTATTTAAAATCAGTGAAGGCTTTTTACTTTTAAAGGCGATGAAAGAGCCTCAAAACTGAGGATACAGTGTAGGCTCTGTGAGCAACTGCAAGACAAGTAGTACATTTACTATCACTGTTATTCTCCTATCCTGACTATTACTATTATTCTCCTATTCTGAGCTGCAAGAAAATTCTCCTTATTCTTTTCTGGCTCTGGTAACAATCGCATGCCACCACAGGAAGAACAGATATGACAGCCTAAGCGAAAATGACAACATTACGCAAACAGCCTGCTCTTTCCTTTGCAACGTAACTACCTCAGGGTGGAACTACCTCCTCCAGCCCACATGCAAGTGAAGTAACAACTTTCTCAAGGTCAACATAGGGTCTTCAATGTACTATGAAAATAATTCTGTAACAGAATTCACTGCAACATCAACCATTTTCTGAGCCAACACCAATGCCGTCTTCCCAACACTGCTTTCACTACAGTTACAGAAGACAGCAAATAAATAATGAGTCTGAATCTCACAAGAGAGAAAATGAGTAAACCATGAATACAAAATTATGGTTCACCACTACAGTATGAAACAATGAGAGATGAAACACACTCACTAAGAAGATAAAGTAAACCTCCTACCTGTAAACCTCATTAGTTATAGCATCCCAAATTGTGTAAGTTAATTAACAGACTTGAATTTTGAAAACACATTTCTATACCACAGTTTAAAAGATGCCATTGTAAGCTCAACATCTCACAGCAAGAAAGAAACAGAGAATGTTGATTCTGTATTTCTGAGATTTTAAGCTAAACCAGAACAGAATCTTCTTTATGCTTCAATACAACAGGAAGTTAACATAGTCTCAGAAATGAGTTTTACTCTTACTGCAGAATCTATGTTTCAGTATGTTACATACACACAGTATTTTCCTACATTAACAAAAAACCTCCAAACAACAGAACAGTCATGAGTCCTGCTCAGAGGACAAATTAATCTGACCACATAAATATGCGCCAAGCATCTATCTGCAAGTATGCTAACAGTGAATTAAGTACACACACACACACAGAGCAATTACTGCATACTAAAGTTTTTTCAATCATAATTAAAATCACTCAAAACTCTGATTCTCCACAAGACTTACTCCTACTAATGAGCTTAGCACATCTGGTCTTTTAACCAGAGTCTGTATCATCCTACACGTATACTCTTTTTTCTCTGAGTTCTCATATATGTGCACAGGAGTACACATAATTCAGTTATTACTGAATAAACTATATGATTCCTTTCATTTTACCATTCTTAGTTAAACAAAATAACACAGAACACATAACCCAACTTATTTCATTGTGTATCTACAATATATTGATATGCTACAAGCTTTCAGTGAAAGCCTTAAATCTACTATCCCCAAAACAGAGCAAAAAACCCCAAACATACCAAATCCTTTCTACTTATTTAAGAAAGAAGTCTATATTGAAAAATACAGTTTAGTATTCATGGATGTTAGAAATTAGTATAATTCTGTAATACCCCCTTTTATTTTTCTACCTGGTAGGGATATTTGCAATATTACTGCAAAACACTCTTTATTATAATCCCAAGCCTACCCTCTAGTGAGCAGCGGGAGTAAATCAATTCATGAAAGTGGCAAAATTATTGAATCATTTATCTCCTGAATCTCTGAAGTTCAGGAAAATATCCCCCAATTGCAAGTAGTTGCACTAATGGGAACCACCAAAGTAGCAAAAATATGCATCAATGTATATTCCTTACAAAAAGAAAAAAGAGGCATTGAGTTCACCACGAGAACAGCTCCAGTGTGTTGAAATGCCTGTTTTGGGATTTTTGTTGTTTTGTTTCCCAGTAGCAGATGGGAAAAACAGAGAGTTCAATTAAGTCTTTTTGCTCATGTCACAAAGAGCCCATCTGAGAAGAAAAATAATTTCAGCTAGAAGGGAAATACAAGTGTAGACATTACGGGCATGTGACATCTCTCTGCTTTACATGTATCTTAATGTATATAAAAAGTATTTTTGTTTCAAACAAATAATTTTATTCAGTACTTACTACTAGTTAACACCTTCCTTAAGCTAACACACGATGGTCTAAAACACCCTGCTACTTACGTCATCTTTTTCCTAAACAGAACAGGAAGTTTATCTCCTCATCTTTAATGGAGATATTCACAGAAGACCATGATACAGACTGCAACTGAAGCAGCTCACTCTCTTCTCAATGGTGCTAAAGAACCTTGTCACTCTCAATGAAATGACAAATGGAGCACAATCTTTCTGCCAGTGAGACAGACCTGAAAATTTTAATGGCTCTTAACACAACTAGAGAGAGGTGACTGCTTTTTGAATGAGGGCTGTATCATCACTTTTCACGAAGTAACACAAAAATACACTTCAGTTAACAAAGTTAGAGTACCAATCCCTCTGTCCCCCACAACCCCTGACCTACATAATGATCAACATTAACACAGCATTAAGAAACAAAGAAAATACCTACAAACTAGGACTTAAAAACAAATAACCAAAAAACCCCCCAAAACCAAAACAACCCTTCTGCTACATGTGCAGAAAATAGTCCTAATCAGTTCAAAGTAACAGGCAATTAATGCTTTTTGAGCAAGCATCAGTTCATTTATAAGATTTTAAAGGTTATTCCGACCACAGACAAAGTCTGATTACACTTACAAGTTGATAACCCAAGGACCCTCAACTGAAAAGCCAAGACACCATGTAAGCCAAGACATCACGTAACATGCCACTTAAGACTGAAATATAAGCTCAGCTTCACAGAGCAGTTCTTTATGCATATGATACTGAAGAAGATCAAGAGAGAAGAGCCGTCTTGCTTTTAAAGTTTTAGACATTTACATACCCTGTACTTTCCCTTCCCAGAGGTTCATCTTAATCACACAAGGTCTTTTGGAAAGCACCAAGAAACATGAAAAATCTCAGTGACGGGTAAGCAGAAATATGAAGGAGGAATTCTAGCAGCTCCAGAATACTAAGACTAGTAAGTCTAGACCAAGGTCAAATAAAGAATCATGGAATAGTTAGGGTTGGAAAGGACCTTAAGATCATCTAGTTCCAACCCCCTGCCACAGGCAGGGACACCTCACACTAAACCATGTCACCCAAGGCTCTGTTCAACCTGGCCTTGAAACTGTCAGGGATGGAGCATTTACCTTTTCTTTGGGCAACCTGTTGCAGCACCTCACCACCCCCACAGTAAAGAACTTCTTCCTTGAATCTAAGCTGAACTTTCCCTGTTTAAGTTTAAACCCATTCCCCCTTGTTCTATCCAAACTCTTGATCTGGATTTTCTGGATAACATCCTGTTTACCTAAAAATTAGAAAGGCAGTAAAGAAATAGCTACCAAAGTGATGCTAAGCTCATTCTTGAGAAAAGAAAAAAAATTATTAAAACAACTGAGAATTTTGAACACAGCTCTTTCCCCTGCCCTCTCCCCACATTTCAGAGACACACTCAGACACTTAGAAGATTCCTTCTGATTACAGAGTTTCCATCTGCAGCAAAGAATTCATTGTGCCGGGTGGCAAAACTCTTAAGAAAATTATCTTGCCCATTCAGGATATGCTTAGGAATTTTCCATTCCTATTCAGCTTGAGTGAAGAAATGGTTGTAGAAAGAAGCCGATCCAAACCCTAAACTATCATATGTCCACAAAAGAACAATGAAGGCAGTTTTTCTCCTCCTTTCACAGCTGAGAAAGCTCTCAAAGGGAGCATTTCTCAGCATTATTCTGTTCTTTGATGTCAAAGGTTTAGCAGGAAAGGAGAAGGAACAAAGAACAGATAGTCAAAGAGCTCTGCATTTGAAGTTCCAGTAAAAAAAATAATTTCAAAGTAAAATTTGATCTGATGTAACATTAAGATGGAAAAAAATGACCTATCAAAGCTTCAATGGTCCAGACTGCTGCAGACAAAGTATTTAGAATGTAAGAAACAGTATGAGAGCCCCCAGTGGCTCCAAACAGGAATCAAGATGCAACTCAGATGTTGATGGAAATGATTATGCAACCAAACATAGTTGAAAGTGCCTATAAAACATAGCTGCCAACATTAATCTGGAAATAATTGAAGATAAGAGTTTACTCCAAGACAGCTCCTCAGCTTGGACACTTTTGAAATGGAAGGCAGCCACTGTAATTATCTATCCATCACCTAAATGCAACTAGCGCTGAGAAGCAGAAAAACAAACATGAACCTTGTAGCGTGACAAAAGGACAAAGTAGGCACAATTTACAAATGGTTTCCCACAATGCTAAAGCAGCCTTTGCTATCTTCAGTACAGTAATTACAATCTTATTCATTTATTTATGTGCATTTACGATTATTACAAAATTAATAAAAGCCGTTATTTTCATTTTCTGCATAATGAATTGAATTATAAAAATGTGCAAGTATATTGATCAGTTTAATTTCTTCTGGTCTCCCACACTTCATTTGTGAATGAAAACACTGAATTTATTAATTAAAATAAAATCAAATCTAGAACTAAGCAAAATAATTATTTCTATCCCACAGACATTCATGTTTAATCAGACTTTAACATATGAACTCTTGAACAGAAAAAATAACTTGTTATTAAACTGAAGTTTACTGAGAAACACATTGCATTTCATGACTTTATATGATTTGCATATCCAGGGCTATGCTGCTGTTCTGTGTTTTATATGTTACTCTATATCAATTAGATAGCAAACCTGAAAACCTTACCTGCCATTTAGATACCATAAAGACAAACAAAGATTACACATGAGCATGTAAAACCTGAAAAACCTCTCAACTGTTTTAACTAAAGATTGTAACTGAACTGTAATTAAGGTTTCTTAATCCCCAGATCTCTCTAACACTCAAGAGGAAAGAAACCATGACAGACCAAAAATAACTTAAATCCAACAAAAACTGAGCGTATCAACACCACTTACCAGCAATAAGAAATTGACTGCACTACTACTGCACTGTAAAGACACATAAACCATTTCTAAAAATTAAAAACTAGTCTAAATCTGTATTTCATGTAGACTATTGCAGTTGGAAGGGAGCTACAGTGATCATCTAGTCCAACTGCTGAACAAATTCAGTGCTGACCAAGTATTAAGGAAATTGTTCAAATGCCTTTATAAACACTGACAGGAACGGGGCATTGACTGCCTCCCCCAGAAAGCCTGTTCTAGGGTTTGACCATCCTCTTGGTAAAGAAATACTTCCTAATGTCCATTCTGAACCGTCTCTGGTGCAGCTTTGAACTGTTCCCACACTTCCTATCACTGGATCCCAGGGAGAAGAGACTAGCACTTCCCTCACTTCCCCTCCTCAGGCAGCTGTAGAGGACAATGAGCTTGTCTCTCAGCCGTCTTTTCTCCAAACTAGGTAAAGCCTAAGTCCTCAGCTGTTCCTCATAGGACATGTCTTCCAGCCCTTTCACCAGCTTTGCTGCCCTCCTCTAGACACATTCTAGCGCCTTCTCATCCTTCTTAACCTATGAGGCCCAGAACTGCATGCAGTCCCCCAGGTGAGGCTGCACCAAGACTAAACACAGTACGAGGATCATCTCTTGACCAGCTGGTTATGCTGTTTGATGCACCCCAGGATGTGGTTTGCCCTCTGGGCTGCCAGCACATGCTGCTGACTCCCACTGAGCCTGCTGTCAATCACCATGCCTAGATGCTTTTCTGCTGCTCTCCAGCCACTCCTCTCCCAGTCTATACTTGTACCCAGCGTTACTCCATCCCAGGTACAGAATCTAGCATCTGAATCTGTTAAATTTCATCTCATTAATCATTGCCCAATGATTATTTCCATCCTCACCCCCTTATGCTCCCATTAAAGACACACAGAATGTTTCTACTACCATTTCACTCCCTAGTACACTTCATCCATTAAAAATTTAATCATATGGTTCAGGACTTTCATTATCTGCTGTCATGCAACTGTTGTGCCTCAAAAAGGACATCATGCAATACATAGCGTGCACAGGATATGTAGGTCATATCTACAACTGAGTTGCTTTCACAAGATTCCCATCAGCTCACTTATTTTCACAACATTTTATCAGTGAAATGCCTGAAAAAACACAAGTCTACTTGTCAAACTCAGTCGAGCAGTTATCCTTAAGGAAAAGCTGATATAGTTTAGATAGGAATTTATGCAAAATTCAAAATCCTGGCAATCCAAAACACTGACGCCAATCAGTGTCACCTTCTGTCATATATACTTGTGTAGCTTTAACACTTTTCACCAAATGTATCAAAACCATGCTCTACTGTACACGAGCTTCTCTAAGAATTTTAAATCAAATCAGATACTCAGACATGTAACTCCACTGATAAAGAGAAAACAAATGAAGCAAAAAAGCCACTTTCCATAAGTATCTTTTTTATTAGATCTGATTAAAGTTATTGATTCAATTTACCTAACAATGATGTAAATTTGTGTAATAGGATTTTTATAAACTAGTTATCCAAAACACTAAAGTCATTTTCCTCATCAAAAGTAAGCTGCTTTGAACGAGTTCGCATAATGTCAGTTTGGAGTTCTGGGGTGAAAACGTCACTAAGTTCTGGTATCACCGTAAAATAGAAATCATTACTGTCCCTTATGTGTAGCAGGCAGTTCTATGTGAATGGCAAAAATATTACAGTGAAGTAATCTAATTTACCTTTAAACATATGTGATTTGAGCACAGTTTCGGGTTTCACGAATGACAGAAAGATGCTCTATTTTGTATTTTCTCTCAGGAAAAATATTGGAAAAACAAAAAAGCAGAATACCTTCACAGTTGAACTGAGGAAGGAGGGAGGAGTGGAATTTCTCTGGGGATTAAAAGTAACATTTAATAAAAGAACTGAAACATTTACCTGTTGTAAATTGTCCTTTTAACTTCTGGAACACGGGATCTTGAGCTGTTGCCTGTGCTCTCCTAGCTAATGACTCTGAGGCTGCACTAGAAAACATGGTGGACACATTCGAGACATTCTCGAGACCTACTCCAAAGGTGCTGACTAACTTCTTGACAAAATTTAGTGTATGAGGAGTGATTTTGGCATCTGAAACGGCTCCACTTTTCTCAAAGGCAACCGAATAGCACTTCGCCAAGCCCTGCTGCAGTTGTCTAAGTACCTAAGGATTAAAAAAGGAAGACAAAATAGTCAGGAATATTAGGCCTTCTGATTTGACACTACATTTTATACAGTAAAGTTATCCTCTCAGAAACATTTATTTAAAACTCCATTTTTAGATTGCACCAGAGGGTCAGTCAGAATGACAGAGCTGATTCTTATCAGCACTGCAAGCAAACTGAGCAGTGGAAATGCTGCATCACAAAGTACACCTCTCTTACAACAGCAGCTGAGTTTTAGATTTCATAGTTTGAGATATATTAGAAAATGATGTGTTATTTTTCAAACAAACACTGCGCTAGACAGACAGAACAGAGTAGCCGGACACTTTGAGAAGCAAATAATGAAAGCAGAGTGGCTCCTCCATCTGTTCCCTGATATAATTCAAAATTCAGACAATAATCACCGCCTGCCACAGACACCAGAACAAGACAGAAACTGGTAATTGTGAAACTTAGTGTAAGAATATAAATTTTCAGTTAGGACAAGTAACAGCTTGAATCCTTAAGGCATTCACCAAATGTATAGTTTAGGGAAACCTCTGTATTGCTTCCAGAAATAACCAATCTCCTTAAAACTCTGATCAGAAAAATCAGTTTTACAAATACACCAGTTTACTAATCAAAACAAATAGGTATGTTTTAATGCTTAAAACTAATTCTAGATAACTGTTTTGTAGTTAACTTTTCCTTAGATGTTGCATACACATGAAGGTATATTAAAGCCAAATACCTCTTCGTGCCAATTCTCTCTGAACCAGACCATCTGATCTACGATGCCTTCCAGCGAAGACAAAAGTGTTGGATGTAATTCTCGCTGCATGTGCATAATTCTGCTGCATCGCCACATCGGTGCAGTGGCTCTGATTGGCCCAGGATCTGAGGCAGAGTGGGACTGATTTCCAACTGAACTTGGCTGTTGTTGCCCAGAATCTGGAAAGTGGAAATTAAGAAAAAATAAAAATCACCTTTCATAAACTTGATACATGCCTGCATGAAATAAAATAAACTGTTTGAGAAATTTCCTTCAGATTTGCATGAAGTATTAATCATGTATTACCTACCAAAATCAAGAAAATCTGCTTCTTACAAAGAAAACTCTACTCCAAATGCTATTCAGTAGAACATACTTCCTAAAGCTACAGCAATACAAACTCTCTTCAGAAACACACAGGGGGTGTAGCCACAGCTTTTACACTACCAAATCATGCTCTTGAAGTAACTAACGCTGTTTAATATCCAGTCAAATAATTTAAACCCTATTGTTTTTTTCCTCCCCTCCCTCTCCTTTTTTCCTCTCCTGGGATTCCCAGGAAACCATATGGGACAAAAGAGCAATTAAATTCTGGGCAATCATTTGACATAACAATTCTAAATAGGATTTGGTGTTGGGAAAAAAAAAAAAAAAAGGACCTTACTCATGTACATAATTGTGCAAGTTGCTTCTGTTCTCCCCACCTCCCAGCCACTCCCTCAAAGCCTAAACTGATTTTATTTCATGTCAATTTAAATGTTCATTTTACTTGAAGATTCACTGTAAAAAGTTATTACGGAGACGCTGAAGTACAAATTATTCAAAGAAAGCAGTTTACCTCACTTGAGTTACACGAACTCATCTTTTGTTACGTTATTTCTAAAAGCTTGACTCATTTGAAAAGAAACTGAATGTTGCATGGTTGATGCTTGTAATCAACATTAGCCTAGGATGTCCTAGAAAACGATGATGCCTTTCTGTACTTGTAATCCAAGAATTTTCTACTTGTCCCCCAATTCCTAAAGATAAAAATCCAGTAAAGAACATGTAATACTCAGTAAGTAAGGTAATATGAGAACCAAGGAGATGAAACTCTTCTTCTTGCTGAGTATTTTAGTCAAGAAAATTCAAGACAGCTCAAGTCACCTGCAGATTCTATTTTACAGAAACAAATGCAAGTAAAGTTTATCAAGAACTTTTTTCTTTAGACTTGCTAAATTGGTACCTTTTCTAGAGAATCTGTTTTCCTAGTAAAATCAGGTGAAACTCAAACCAGTAAGTTACAAACAGCACAAGCAATCTGATCGTTATCAAGCTCACCGCTTTTGTAGCGCTCTCGTTGTTCTATCTTCAAGGTCAAATAGAGGGTTCTGATAGGGAAGTAGACAGCTTGGGGATAGACTCTTCCCACCTATTTGGAGATACACATATACACATTTCTCAGTTAAGGAAAACCAATTATAGATCAGCTCAACACATACAGATTCACTCTGTAAATGAGTGCAATTCATGACTATCGGCTCCTTGTTTTAAATAACAGCTTAGGGAAAACTAGGAAATCTTTACGTCTTAGTAACAGAAACCTAAAGAGGATGAAACAATAACTCCCTATGCACACTGTTAAGGCATTACCTTATCAGGGCTTCCAGACCGCATTGCCTAATAAACCTGGAAACAGTCAGAGCACCAGCTGGGCCAGCTCAAAGATCTTACATACATAATGGAAGGAAAACCAGGCATGATGACAGCAGTTAGTCTTCAAATTAGGCCACAATTCCCAGCAAGCCCTGTGACACTTGATAAGAAGTCCCATTAAAGAGTAACTTTACTCCACCTAATTATGGCACTTAATGTAATGGTATACCAATTTCACCCCAAAAAATAAAAGATTTCGTGGCTTCCATTAAAAAAAAAAACAAAAACAACAAAACAAAACAAAAATAAAACCAACCCAAATAAAACTCGCAGCAAAACCTAGAGAGATCCTAACATTCAACATCTCCTTTAAAATCCTTTAAAATGTAGATCTCAGTTATCTAGTAACTGAAAGTATCACCCATGATAGAGCACATCTCTAAGACATGACTAGAGGCTTCTCCAGCTACAATTTTACTAAATCATGGATTCTTTCTCTATCCAAGTGGGTATGGTAAGTGGTAGAAATTTTGCAATGGCATTTAACTGTTCAGTAATATGGTATTTATGGCAGATTACTATCCTGACACATATGCCTCATGATGCAATTCAAGAGTAAATTGTCTGAAGTAAGGTTTAGGTTCTAGTACTTGATCAAACGAAGAGTTTTAAGTCAGTAACACAGAAAATTTTGTATTTTTATTTTATATTCCCTCTATGGACCTTAAGTTTAAAGGTAAGATAAACAAAGACATCTGTGATATTTAGGAGCTCCAACTACAGTCAGGCTTGTGAGTAGGCGCTCACTTCTAAGAACTTTTGTACCCACGTTAACAAATAAAAAGTGTCTACTAGTCACTGAAATAAGTTTCTTCTGTCTGCTGTCAGAAGACAGCTGAGCACAATGTTGGTGTCAGACAACAGAAAACATATGTATCAGAGATTCTGCCTTAGCTACTTTGCTTTCTTAAGCTGTTTGGGTGCATGGTCCTTTCCAAGTTTCATTTTCATTTAATGCAGGGAAAGGGAAGGAAACATGTATACACATGCACAAACATATTTACCTAGATTTGTGTATCAATGCACATGCAAGCATACATGGACATGTTCTTTCTCTATAAAAATACACATTCTCAGAGCTTCAAACAAATAAAAATAAAGGATAGCATAAAAGAAGCTGGCTATCACAAATTCACAGAATATCCTGAGTTGGAAGACACCCACATGGATCATCAAGTCCGTATCTCAACAATCAACAACACTACTACTATAAGAAATTCAGCACAACAGTTGTCCTTTGCCAGTTTTCAGGAAACACGGAGCATTGCACATAGATGTGGCCTGGGGCACAGACTATTGTAAGAGCTTCCTGTGTTCACCTGTACAGTAATGAATGAACATCAAAATGCTTTCAGGTTGTGTACAAACTAAAACAGAGCTGAAGTTAGACCATGAACACCTAACATCCCTGAAAACACAATGTTTGAACCCTGTTCACAGTAAGCAATAACAAAACACCATCTCAAAGCACACCAACTAAAAGATGTCACTTCTTCTCCCTTAGCCTACAGACATGCTTAAACTAGCTTTACACTGAAATACCAGTCTATGTTCTACTCTCAGATTCTGCCTCAGAGCAGACAGCAATAGGCAGCAAAATCTTGAAATCCCAAAGCAAGATTAATCAAAACTCATACCTGTCAGTTAAAAGGTACACATCCAGGAAGTCAGTTTCTTCATCTAACTCCCTAAACCTTATCCTTATTTGTCTAATCATTTGTCATGCTAAACTTAAGTGAAAATTTACAAAGGTAATGATTTCTGATGGTGACAGAGAGAGACTTGTTTTCTTAAAGTCAACTCTAGTAAAAACCAAAGCACTAACGAAATAGTTTGCCTTTTAGTCACTAAGAGCTAACAATTCTTTACTACTCCTACGTTACAAGCACTTAACTACATATTTCTAAATGTGTTCTATAATGTTCATCACAAAACCGCAGTAAACATGATTCCAAAGGGAAAGCTGTAATTCCTCATGCAAATATGGCACAAAATTTAACTGGATTTAATTTCATTAAGTAACACTTTGTAATTTAAAATATTCTACTTACAGACAGAAATTACCATTTTTTCACTCATCAACAGTTGCAAACAATCGCATTTTTAAGGCTTGGTATTTCCTTATTTTGCTTTGAAAAATATGTGTATCTCATCTTGAAAACAGGTATTACAGACAATACAAAAATCCATTATTATCTTTTGTACCTGACTAATGAGATTCAGAAGGAGTTTGCCCTCTGAGCCAACCAGGCATGTCAGCAGCTGTGGAATCCAGGCCAACCACTGAATGGGAGGGACACCAATACAGTACTTGTCTACTGCATCTGCTAAGGTGTTCTTATCATCATCAAAACTCAGCAGCCAAAGAACCTACAAGAAAATTTCAAGAGGACATCTTAGCGCTTACAAATCAAGACACTGCAATCATTATGTTGCACAAAAACACACAGATATTTTATTAATAGGGTTTTTCCTCTTGGAAATAATATTTAAAGGATGTAATTTTTACATCCATTATCCCTAAATGTAAGTGTACTACTTGCTATGAAACCAGACAGAAAACAATGAAAGAGCATGACTGCCTTCCACAGATTGTTTGGGTTTTGCTTTGCGGGTGAGTGGGTAGAAAATGAGACATGTTTATAGAACCTAAAATATGCTATTCAAATAAATTAGCTTAAATGCAAGAACTTGTTTCTTTGGGTGTTTTTAATTATTTTAATGTCCACCCAAGCATACTTTTTCCACAGTTTAATTTAAATGAAAATATATTAAGCACTGACTAAAAATCACTAACAGTTATGCAACCAGAAAGGCAGAATAATAAACTTCAGAGTGATACTGAGTCCACCTTTAATCTAGAAAGAATAATATTTTCTGTATTTGCTTCCTGTTCAAAACAGATGGTCTTCCACAGTCTGTCACCATTTCTTACATTTTCTTCATGAGAGAGATTAAATATCCCCAAACTGAGCTTGTTTTGGCTGAAATTTTGTTGAATTACAAGTAAAAAATGACAGAAAAGGCTTATTTGGAATAATTTTCAATAGTGTGGTAAAAGTCGATATGAATTATCCATAGTAATAATAAACAGACATAAAATTATGGTACTTTTTAAAGGACCAAAGGATGCCTTTCTGCAAGTAAGAACAAGGATGATCAGGGGACTGGAGCACCTGCTGTTGAAGACAGGCTGAGAAAGTTGGGGCTCTTCTGCCTGGAGAAGAGAAGGCTGCATGGAGACCTCATAGCAGCCTTCCAGTATCTGAAGGGGGCCTACAAGGATGCTGCCGAGGGACTCTTCATTAGGGACTGTAGTGACAGGACAAGGGGTAATGGGTTCAAACTGAAACAGGGGAGATTTAAGTTAGATATAAGGAATAAATTCTTTACTGTGAGGGTGGTGAGGCACTGGAATGGGTTGCCCAAGGAAGCTGTGAATGCTTCATCCCTGGCAGTGTTCAAGGCCGGGCTGGACAGCGCCTTGGGTGACATGGTTTAGTGTGAGGTGTTCCTGCCCTTGGCAGGGAGGTTAGAACTAGATGATCGTAAGGTCCTTTCCAACCCTAACTGTTCTATGATTCTGTAAGTATTTCATCACATTATATAGTACAAATGCTGGACGTAATTTGTCCCCTTTCTCCCACAAAACGTTCCATACCTAAATAAAACCCCAGATATCCCAATGAAGTAGAAAAACCCAAGACAAGTTACATGCAGTGACTCAAGAGCAACCATATGCATATTTTCTGTGTAAATTAAAGCCTTTCATCAGTACCTGGTACTTCTCAAATCGCACAAATCTGGGCAGTGAACATTATACCAACCTCTTCTGAAGGGGTGCAGTTCCAATTCTTTTTTTCAACATCTAGATCTTACCTTTGCTAAGTACTTTCTTGATTTGCTCTCATTCTGATGACGACAGGCATGCAGGTAGCAAGTAATAGCAGAGACACCCAGGTGAAGCTGACGTTCTTTCACAAAGATATTCTCCAAGTAATCACCCCACATTGCCCATGCTTTCACGAGCACATCATGCATTTGCACAGCTGCAGAAAAAGCTTTGTTTGCTTCTTCAGACCTGCATCGTGACAAGAAAGAGAGTTACCTTTATACTAACGAAAGGTTACTAAATTATGCAAGACTCAGGTTTCTGACAGGGTACTCAATTACTTTCTTACTGATATTTTTACATTAAGCTCTCTAGTAAGGTCACTTACGACTTTTTTGTCTTAGCTTTTCTTAAAGTTCAGCACCTATAAAAGTAAATGCTTCATAACAGAAACACTTTATAAGCATTTAATATCTCTAGATACTTCCTGAAAAAACCTAAAAAACTTCAGTGCATTGCAACTGCAACCCAAGCAACAATACTGTGGAAAAGAACAAATGATAACACAAGAAGAGCAGCAGCAAATGTATAAAAAAAAGTGCTCCTCTGCTGAGCAAACGAGGAGTAGGGAAAAGCAAGACTGGAAGACGTTACCTTACCCTTCTTCTCATCTAACTTAACCATCCTCCCATCAAAGCCATGAAAGGATTTACAATCAACATGATCCGGAAAAAGTCAGTTCTACATCCCACATCTTTCGATTTTATTTTTCAACAGGAAAAGTGAAGAAATGTGAAGGTTAATGTGGTTCTTGGTAACAAAAAGATTATTTTTTTTATACTTCTGAAGTCTTCTCTAGGTTTCTTCAAGTGTTCCTAGTCCAAGATTTGGCACAATTCATCCCAATGCATATACAGCCCTTAAATCCATGTACCTTTTCAGGCATAACACTAAAGGATGAGAACACTACCACAAACATTACTGAAATGAAGAACCTTTTAAAGCATTCCAAGATCCATTATTACTAAAAAGTGCTTCATTTCTGCCTTACAGAATCAGCATTGAAATAAACCATACAAAAGTAATATAATGCTTGTTTGACTGATTTTTAGGAATTAACTGGAATATATTTTTTATATAAAAATATTACCTTGGAGGATTATAGTGATAAATTAAAAAGACAAGCTATTGAGGCAAAACCACAAAAAGGAAAGCAACTTTGTCGAAGTTTCTATTATTTTCTATGTTATATTAATGTTACTGGCTTTCAGAGGCTTTCTGTACTCTAGATCGAGGTTCTGAAGTGAACTACCACAGCAGCAGCCTGATAGCTGACTTTGTATCACTACCTCCCCTTTAAAAAAAGGGGACTTCTCTCGGTTTTCTTTTCTCCTTCTCTACAATTCATCATTCTTGACACCTGAGCTGACTTTTTAAAAATGGTTTCTATCACCTTGCTCAGCAAATGGGCAGCGCAGGGAGATGCAAGAACAAAGGTGACCTTTAACTTCCACTTCAGTTGACACACACGTGATCAGCTGCCGCACATTCTCAGGTTCAATGCTGCCATTGGTCCTAACTGTAACCTTCCTAAATTCCTGACCTCAACTGCAGTGCTAAAAACGCCTGTATGCTTTTGGATAAGGTTAAGAAACTACTAGGACATCAGAACCATGTTTTAAACAGAAACCTTTATCCATTCTACCCTGAAAGAACAAACAGAGACAGCTTAACTGCCTTTTACTTTAACTGCATGAATTAAAAAAAAATTAAAAGATGAGGAGGGAGGGTAACACTTTCTTTTTCACCTCAACTGGAACTAAGCATGCTTATGGCCATAAGAAAAACCCACTGCACTTTCCATCAAAGTAACTGCATTCTGCCTATTTAAAATTCTCTCTTGTAGCCACAGAAGAAGATATTCATCATTTCCTGACTTGAAATGCTGTGTGAGGTTGCAGTGTACAGCTTAAAACCTGATGGATTTCATTCTGTAAGTGTCCACAATTGTAGTGGCAAAGGAATTATTCCACCCATACATAACATGTAGCACTATTGCCATTATATACCATGCATACTAAAAGCTGTTGAAATCTGACAGGGTTTTTTTGGCATCATCAAACAAAATTTGATTGCTGAAATATCTGTTTACTGAATTAAAGAGAGATGTTCTTTAAATAATAAAATGCCTTAGAGCACAAAGCAAATATATTACAGAAGTAGATGCATGAAAGCAAGGCTTGCACCTCAGTGTTTAATTGCTGCAATGCAAGATGTCTCCAAAGCACACCACATTAGTCTTTTCAATCCAATTATCTGAAATGAGTATGGCATTGCCATATTGCATCACACACCAGATTTGTCTAAACACTTTGAACCATGCCACCACACGTTTTTGTATGCCTTAACCAGTCGCAGCTATTGAGGAGATATATACAATGACAATGAAACAGAATTGACAAACAAAGAGGTAGGTTAATTTTGTTTAAGTAGTTGTAAGCTTACAGACTGATTTTGTTTCCTTGGTTTTATATATCATATTTACATTAAAAACATAATTAAAGCAACCTCCTTTGTCACCTACACTAAGACATCAGTTAGACATCAGTTCGCTAACTACTCACATAACCAAAGAGGGAAAATATTTAAAACATGCATCTTATGCTGCAAAGCTTTGTGTAAGCCTGTTCTCCCTGCCTCTTCCCTTCTTGCCCCTTGAGATAGAAAACTTTTAAGAAAGAACTAGTGCAATGCTTGCTTTAACTAGTTCTTTCCTACAACACTTGGAAATATGAGCAGCCATTGCATCTTCAAGCTGCAATGAACTCTCACCTAAACTTTTACTTTCTTATACAGTTGCGACAAATTTTAGGCTGGTATAAACATATGGAACAAGTTTCCTGCTCAAATACTGTGTCGAAATATTTCAGCTGCATTTTTCTCTGATGTGTGCTAGTGCCTCTTCCAGCCAACATACTTACTTGTTAATCTGTGCCAAGAACATTCCCTTCAATGCATAAAACTCAGCAGTCATCTCCTTGGTGAAGTACTTCAGATTGGTTGATTCAATAACTTCGAGACCCTGTTAAATATATAAGCCTTAGTGAGAAAAGCCTCCTAAAATGAGAGGTTTTATTAAGATGAAAGTGCCATAAAACGAGTCAAAATATTCTCTTGAAATTTAAATAGCATGATTTTCTAGTATTTAATTTTAATTTCAAAAAATCTGGGCTGGCAACAATTTTACGTTTCCACTGGCCTGTACAAACTATTAGATGCTGTAGACAACATTCATGAGGTGCCGGGTTATCTTTTCCATCTTGTTCTTTTTTTATGTTATATTATTATATATATGCTATATTGCATTATTATTATAAGGTCCCAGCTTGCTGACCTTGTAATCATATGTCAGTGGGTTTTGGCTACAGTCACATTTTTTCCTTTCAACACATTCCATTTCACTTTAGGTTGCCAGCATCCATCGCTCATGAATCAGACACTCAAAACTGACTTAGAGCTCCAGTTAGTCTTGCAACAGTGCAGTTTCTTCCTATTGCAAATAACATATTTTTCAAAGTCTTTTCCACTTATCTCATAAGATTTCAAAAAACATATTTCCACTTTACTTTTATTCAGCTAATTTTTAATATAGTCACACTATTTTGTTTAAAGAGGAAAATGACTTGTTTTGACCAACAGTATTACTTAACAGTATAACACCCCATACATGGGTTTAACATGGCCAGCGAAGTTCAGACCCTGTTCTGTATACAGGCAGTTTATTTAAATCTATGTATCTGCTGGCCCTTGTAATCCTCCAAGTCCCAACAACAACTTCAGAGATAAAGCTACCATACCTGCATACATTCATTTTTGCCCATGACTCCAGCCAACTGAAGATAGCATTTAACTTGCTGGCGAATTTTCTGAAAGCAGTCCACAATGGGCACAGTTGGAATTGTATGAATGCGGCTCAATATATCCAGAGCTACGTTGACCAGTCCTTGTTTTCGAGCTATCTTTCCATACTGGATAATTGCTGATGCAGAAGCATGAACTCCCAACATAGCGTTATTGGAACTAGGATCATGCTGAGAACTGTTTTCATATGCAGTTACAATGGCTAGAAATAAAACACGAGATGTCTATCATTATAAATGAAATTATATATACAGCAATATCTTACACAGGAATATATACGAAATGATGACTTAAGATAATGAAACACTTAAATGGAAATTGAATAAAAACAAACACTTGGAAAAAAACAACGTTCCTGTATGTTTAAATAACAAATTCAAAAAAAATAAAAAATAAAGAACTTATTTCAAACAATGTGTTGTCTGGAAAATTACATGATGAATGCATGCTGGACCAGGCAGTTTTACCCTGGTAATGATGTTGTCTCCACATGAAAATGCTGCTCCAGTGGGATAAATCATCTGACACAATAGGTAACCTGTTCCTCCAAGTCTTTACAACAGTCTTCATATCATGTAAGCTGTTGTTCCTCCCCAGATTCGTTGGCTGCAATCCTGCATTTATTTGGGCTGCTTCCTGAAGTTCAATTATCTGTTGTGCTGCCTAGAAAACATTAAACGATATAAATACCATAGAAGATAGTACAGTGGCCAATTTCATTGTTAGAGAAAGGTCTCTATGAATGACATCACCTTTAAACGACTAAGTAAAGATTAAATTATTTATGCTGGCTTAGTGACCTATCTATTAGCTGCTTAAATGACCTATAACTAACCTAATCATCAACAAAATAGCAAAACAATCCATGAGTTTAACTAGTCCTTGATACTACTAGTCCTTGACAGCATTCAGATGAAAATTCCCTAATTCTCTATTTTGAACTGCAAATGCTTCACAAGTTACTCTTCAAATGGTACTGTTTTGCTTTTAAGAAAAAACAAGCCAAACCAACTAAAAACACACCAAGGAGAGAGTTTACTTGAATCCACACTTTCTCTGTATCTCCATCCTTTTCCCCATACACATCTACATAAGACAACAGGTTAGAATTTAATTCTAGCATATAGGTCTGAACTTACATCAACTATTATCATAGAAAAGCACAAATCAATATATATGCAATCTGCTAAATACAAGAATCAAGTATAAATACTGACTTTAAACAAACACTTTTAACAGAACTTACTAGTATAAATTCCCTGCTCCTGCCCTGACTTCTTGAGAGAAACTTGTCTCATAGAATGAATCACAGAACCATAGAATAGTTTGGGTTGGAAGGGACCTTAAAGCTCATCCAGTTCCAACCCCTTGCCACAGGCAGGGACACCTTCCCCTAGACCAGGTTGCTCCAAGCCCTGTCCAACCTGGCCTTGAACACCGCAAGGGATGGGGCAGCCACAACCTCTCTGAGCAACCTGCTTCAGTGCCTCACCATTTAAAATCATTCCCCCTTGTCCAGTTACTACCTGCCCTTGTCCAAAGCCCCTCCCCAGATTTCCTGTCAGTCCCTTTAGGCACTGGAAGCTGCTCTAAGGTCTCCCTGGAGCATTCTCTTCTTAAGGCTGAACAACTCCAACTCTCTCAGCCTGCCCCCATTTAACCCAAACACACAGAAATACTATCTATGTGCTCCTGAAGGTGTTGCTTTAAGATACTCTGCAAAGACCTTGGCTTTGAGAAGTTACTGAAGTTTAGAATGGTTTTTCACTGACATCTCCTATCCTCAAATTAATAAGAGGACCAAACAGAAGATGGCAGTAGTCTCAAACCTACTAAAGGCAGGAGACATTTTATTAAAACTTCAATAACCTGAAAAGGCCCACAAACTTTAATGGAATTTAATTACCTGTAGTACAATAAAACCAATGTAGTATTCTCTAAGCTACCACTTGGCAGATAACAGTTGTATTCATTGTTAATCAACCAAATAAGATAGCTATTGGGGGGAGGAGGGGGAAAAAAGGCAGTCCAAATTGACAGAGTGAAATCCCTTGAAACAAAAGTAAATTACACGAAGTATTATTTCCCTACAATCATCTCAGTATCAGCTCTCACAATAGCTTAACCTTCATCCCACATCCATTCATCACGTAAATTTAATTTTCTCATGGGTATTTAATCACATACTATCTGATACTAAAAAAAAAAAGTCATTACACCAGTGCAAATTCATGGCTACATTTGTACCTCTGTCAGTCATGGACTAATTTACCATTTCTTCATGAGGGATATATTCATATTAGATTATTTTAAAAGTTTGATTTAATTGATGTCTGAAAGCATTTAAATACTTTATTTAGCAATACTAATCCTTTCATGATGCAGATGCTTCCATTCTTAGGGGAGGAAAACCTTCAAATACCAGTGAAAACTTAGCAGGAAGGAATTATTTTCATCAAGATTTCTAGCCCTATTGTATCAGCTCAAACAATTGTATCTATTTGCTTGACAGCTTCCTCTTAATATGGAGAAAACTTCCATATTCATTCACTTTATTTGATGCATCAACTTATATAAATTTGAAGGCATGGGCTGTTGTGTAAACTCTACTCACAAGTACAGTCATTTTAGTAGAGATACCTTGGTTTAGTTATTTATGAATCACACCAGGCATGACACACAGGGTGAAAGTACTGAACTACCGAAGCCACTCTATCAAACAGAACTCAGAAAGCAAGGTTCTCTGTATTTCTACAGATAAGGTTCATTCACAGCCTATCAATAAATGTATCCCTGTTAATGAAATCACATATTGTGTTCACTGGTATTTCCAGAATTTCTCCCCTGGTGATGAAAGTTTGGCCCAACAGTAACAAGTGCTCATCTTCATCATGTACATGTTTAGCAGGACACCTAAACAGGAACACAGCCTAAACAGAAAAAGAATGGCATGTTTTATCCAGATCATATACAGAACACAATCCTGCCTCAGCCCCACTTACATGCACTGGTTCATTTTCACACATGGTTATTTTCAACAAGTTGCTGGAAGTATTTCAAGGCCAAATCCTATTTTTTGAAGATGAATTTAGGTACCTACTTCCATTAAATTATACTTCACAATAACATCTACTCTCAAAAATTCTCTTACAGTTGCAAAATTAATGATTTACAGAATTAAATCCAAGAGAAAACAAAAGGGTGTTGATATTTGACACATTTCAAAAGGAAAGAGAAGTCCATTTCTGTTACGGTGCAATATGTGTAAAAGTTGCAAGGGACACAAGTTATGCATTTTTTTCACCATGTAATACATGTTATTTCATCTCACATAAAAATTAAACAGCATATTCTGTATTATCAGAGTTGTGCCAGCTGCTCCCCCAAAATATTTCCATAGGAAAAAAAGTGGTCTCAAGAGTTTACAAGCTCTTCCTAACAGGATGAGAAACAAGTACTTTTCCCTAATTTTCTAAGCGGGCCATTTGCAAGTAACATGTATGCCAAAGAGGAAGACTAAAAGCACAAGATTTAAAGACATCTTGTTTTGAAATTGAGTTATCAGTCTTGTGTGAGCAAAATAAAAGATTTCTCACAGCAAAAATAAAGATGTATTTGGTGTATGTACAGCATCATAAAACCAGTTTATGTTTAAATAAAGCCAGAAAGCAGTACATTCTTTGCCTTATAATATTTAATTATTTGAGGGCTAAAATATGGCACACTAAAATAAGCACTAAGAACCTGTTTAGCAAGGATGGAAGAAAAGTAATCTTTCATTTTCCTTGTTCCAAGCAAACTCTTTTAAAGAAACAGAAAACAGTATACTCCCTTTTGAGAGGAAAATACTTTTATGATTCAGAAGCAGCTAATGAGCTCTACCTTCTAGAAATGCATGACAGAGTTAAGAAAAAAAGTCAAAAAATGGCACCAAAAATGTCAGCTTTACCCATTCTCTGTGCACATACTGGGTTATCCAACTGGAAAGTTACTCATCCTTTGTAAGTAAAGGATTCAAGCATACACAGGAGAGTTTACTTGAACATCTGTGCTGTTAAAAGTCACGTGCAATACACTTCCAGAACTTTACTGGAAAGTATGAAGCTCAAGTTACAAACTTCACCCCTTTTTTTCAAATGCTCTTGACAAAGAATAAAGCTACTTAAGATTAGGTAACACTCCACTTTTGTCAGGGTTTATTTGTTTCTGGAGGAGGTGTTGGGGGTTTTGTTTGTTTCTGAAGTTCTTGTAACCCCAAATTCATGAGCTGCCCCCCACTTCACTCTGGACAGGTTAGCTCACTACTTCACTGGTAGAATTCTGCCCCTACTTTAGGAGTCAGCTTCTCTCAAAAATTTGTACTTGCTTTGTCCGTTTTTCTCCAGAAACCAAACGGATCTCTTTCAGATCACAACACAGGAAGGCCATAGGGCTCCATCCACTTCTGATCCAAGCAGTCCACTCCTCCACTTCAGCAAAAGGACCCACAGTGGTTACCATAGACTCAAATCTTCCAGCTGACCTACTCACACAAGTGCTCCACAGACTGGAATTAAAAATTAACCTTTTCAGATCGCACAGCTAAATTTGAACTATGTGCACCCACATGCAGACAAGGAGCATCACTTAAATTCAGCCTTCTACTCAGATCAAAGACATTTTCTTTCCTGCAGCTGGTATCAGATTAGATGAGGGCAGCAGAGATCATTCTTCCCCACCCACAACATCTTTCAGTCTGTGAAGCGATGTTATTCACCACGGGAATTCTTTTTCCAATGTTATCACAACATTTTAATGCAATGTTGAACAGAACCTGCCAAATGAGCTGGCTGCACAACTAATAAAGCTGAAGACCAACGCACAAAGCTTTGAGGTACACATTAGTTCTATCTAATGAAATCCCCTCTCCTTTTCAGCACAACTTTTATACAATTACTTCCCTGTCCAGTGAGAAACACCATATACTTAAAGCCTAGATTCCTTCCTGCTTTCTTCCCCTGATGTAAATCACAACATTTAGTAATATAATATAGACACTACAAAGAAAAGGTAAGGCTCACACTGGCCTGAAGATACAGTATTTTTCCTCAAACTGGTAGTGCTCACCCAAAAAGTCCTTCACTAACAACAGACTTTTACAGTGTCTGGTTCTTTCACCTTAATGCTAAGGCCACAGGGATGTTCAGATCTTGCTTAGCCTGTTGAGAACACTAATCCTCAAAGAAACACCAGCAATTCCCAAAACACTTTTCCCTTACTGAGCTAACTGTTCACGCCCTGATTTAAAATGTAATCGTTTGAGCTGAAAAGGACACAGGTTATTTCAACATTTCTTCAAATAACATAATGCAATATAATAACACCCACCCAACACAGATCTTGCTTCAAAACCCACTGAATCTTCAAGACCTCTAAGTACTGCAGTGCATTATGCATTAACCCACGAGAAAAACCTGAGCCATCTGCTCAATTTTTAAATAGCTACCTCTATATGCCACAAACAGAAGGATTCAGGTAAAACTATAAAAACTTGAAAACTAAGCCAAAGGAAAATGCACATTCGGCAACTTTTAACAAAAAAATACCATTATGAAAAATCAATCAATACTATACAGTGAGGCATTTTATGCTTATAGTTACTATAAGTTCTGAAACCTGCTACTGGAAAATAAATGGCAATAAAAACCTTTTCATTCTTACCTGGAGAAGGGGAGTATGGACATGTGAGACTACATGAGGAAGCCTTCGCCATTCTCGAATGGCTAAACTACTCGCCATCTCCACCAGGCGCTCAATGAAGTTAAGCTGTTGCTCTTCTGGATGGCAAATGGCTAAGTATCCTCTGTACATATTCACTTTCCAGGCCATCTCTTTTGGACAACTCAACTCCACCTGTAATGAAATGGAAAAAAAGTTTGGCAAAGACCATTCATACCCAAAAAGCCTTCTTAAGTAAATGCTTAGTTTTTGGGTTTTTTTATGAATATTATTATGAATATTATTTTCTCATTTTCTTAAAATATCAGACTAAAATATCAAGATTTTTGGCATTAGTGGAGTTTCAGCTTTCTTAAAGTCATTGTCAAGGGCAGGCTAGCAAATAAATTGCCAATTCAGCACTAGAGCAGAAGTGCCTGAATACAGCCCACTGTTAAGGTATTTTTACCCTGACAACTGCAGTGCAGCTCAGACAGCTGAGTAAGCTAAAAGCAGTCTTGCAACAGGAGCATGAAGCTCACTGCAAACCAATTCACCCTGTGTAAAGAAAAAAGGTGATCCTCAGCAGGTAACATATACTACCTCTGAAATGCTTCAGGGACTCCAGCACAAGTAATGTCTACCTCTCGCCTAAAAGGATCCCATCCCTGTATGTCAGCACATTATGCTAGCATTATACTTCCTAACTGCCTGCTCTAGGACATTACTAAGTTTGTGAGAATAAACAGTTGATAACTGTCTAAGTAACTAACCTTCCCATTTATGTCAATGTGATTTCTGAGTACAGGGGCAAAGTCAGGTCAATAATTTTAAAAATTATTTTAAACCATTCTCTTAAAATCCTGGAAGAGCAGAAATATGGCAACTAAAAATAGCAAAGTACCTGAACTGTCCTGCAAGGAAACTGTGAGTACTTTACAGTAAACTTGTACTTGTCACTAGCTGATACTGCAGGCTTTAAATTTAGAACTTTTTCACTTTTCTTTCTTCCACTTTACATCAAATCCTTCATGGTTTGATATGCAACACGGAAATCCTTCTGCATTATCCTCTTGTTGATATATTGTATCTTAACCATTACAATTGTTATTTCTGTTATCCTCAACTGACTTTCCTGCCTGAACCAGCAACGTGAAACTGCCAGGCAGCAACCTTACACTTACACAGTGAAAATAATCTTTCTTTATTGCATTATCTACTGGATCATTAAACACAAAGGCAATGCGAGCAAATGCAAATGAGACTCAGGTCCTATCAAAGGCCACTTGCTGTTCCAATAGCTCAACTTTAACAGGTAGTTTCACAAAGTGTTTCACAAAGATTGACAAAAACTGATACTATTTGCCACGCTTTCTGACCCCTCTTGTGAATCAACCATGGAACCTGATAAAAACCAACTACATTAAAGAATAACAGTAAAATTGGAGTAGTGAGTATAGCAGTATAGAATCAATTATTCTTTCAAAACCTAATATTTATGCAAATGTGTCCTGACACTTTGACAAGATTCTGAGTAGAGCCACAAAAGCTCCATTTACGGCTTCAGCAGCATCTTCTCCTTCATAGTTTAGTAAATGTCTCATTACTGAAAATATCTCATTTAATACAACTGCAGCTAAAGCATATCAGCAGTTATTTGCAGTTGTCACTTCCACTCAGTTTCCAAATCTCCAAAACCAGAACCTGTCAGGCATGATCGATTTCATTCTGTTCGAACTCAAGGTTTATAACATACTGTACAATGCAGTTCTTATTTTAGGCATTAAAGTTTTTCCAAATAACAATTCTGTAATTAGACACTGAAGTTGCATACTTAAATAGGACACAAAATACTAACTGTTGTATGAGCAGAAGTTAATTAAAATATACATATAACCTAAAGGATAATTTTTGTCACATAAATAGCTTGCTACTTACACATTGGGCTTCCCATGGGCTGATAAAAGAGAAAATCTATCTTTAGAAACACCCATTTAATTCAAACTATCAGTACTACAAATACGGAAACAAATCAATTTCAAATGTTGTAGTAGTTTGACACCCTTAATTTAGGTTCCATCAAAAGATGCTACCTTTAATTAATTGAGCAACTTTTATTGTTCTCACAGTTCAGCCTCTAAGGCAAAACATACTGATGCATCCACCTATTCTCTCTTCTGACAAAAGTGCTACAGCAGAATAAACATACTACATTTAGAAAACATAATAGCATGATTTTGAAAAAAGTAAGACACACACAACTCTACATATTTATCATGCAAGACTAAGTCGTCACAATTAAGCTGTTTGGTTATTCTGTATATATGAACTTAGTGCTGCAGATATTGGAATTAAAGGATACTCAGCATTTTTCATAATCATGTTTTCTCTTTTGCAATTTGACATGTAATACTATTAACTGGTAGGTATTGGTTCAACACTTAAACACTACTGATGAAACAATAAACCCCAATTAAGTGAGGGACTAACTCTCCCCAGTCTCTCAAATACAAAACCCATCATTGGCTAAGGCTCTACTGAGAGCTTTGTTAGTAACACTCTATTTTAAATCTGCAGTTCACCACCTTTTTCCAAACTCTGACATCTTTAGGAGAGTAATTCCAGTAACATCATACTACATAGCAACAGTGCAATGAAGATTAGCAAGCTCATTTCCACTTGTGATTTAACGCAATATTCTTACAATTTGCTCTCAGATAAAAATATCTACCTACATATTTTCTGTTGCACCTTTTCAGAAAATGAGGGGGTCATTTACAGCATGTGCGCCATGCCATTTAAACTTTATTCACACGATAAAAACATTTATGGATGCTTGGAAAGAAAAAAGATCTTCCAGATTTAAATCTTTCACAGTGTTATTTTCTGCCTGTAGTATATCACCCACCTTCAAACTGTTCTGTAACAGCCAAAACTTTACAAAGCATTCATTCATCAAGCACATTGATAGCACAGAACACACAGTCTCATGAGTGAAACCCAGGAAAGGACAAAGGGAAGGTTAAATGTTTTAGCAGTCCGTGCTGTTCAGCAAAATGAATTACAAGCAGAACACAATAATGAACTCCGTAACGAATCAGGAAGGTCAACAGCAAGGAAGTACAAACAATACATATTATTCATTACCAACTGAAGATGGTAACAACCTCACTTGCCATACACAAGTTCCTTAGTTCTAAACAAGGGAGCTAAGTACTGGGTTGATTTCTAAAACAACATGTAACACACAGGGCACACCTATGCTACTTCAGATAAAGAATATATCCAGAATGGCTGAAGCGTCTCAATTCTTAAACATACTAAAACTCTACTAGACAAGGCAACCTGATCTACTTGGGCTCTGCTCTGAATGGAGCACTGGACCAGATGACCTCCAGACATCCCTTCCAACTCGAGCTATTGTATGGTTCTGTCAACTTGACATTAAGCTATAAAAGCATAATCAGTGAGGCATTAAGCTTCCGTGAAAACCTTAGGACATCAGAAAATTCCAAACTCAAGTTTTCTGATTCCTCAGAATATCAAATAAGGAACTTACAGGAAACAGTTCCCAGTGGCAGTGCAATCTCAAAACCTCAGTGCTGTCACAAACATATACATATATATGTTTGTACAATCATTATGATGTTTACTTTAAAAAAGTTGTCACAATTTGAGAGGAGATGAAAATGATTTTTAGCCTTATTTCTTTTCTTTTTTTCAGTGAAGACTGCAGGTTTAAAAAGTGTCACTTCACAAAAGCCTACTTTCTCTTATTAGTGCTCTCAGTATTTTTACTTGTATGCTTTCTAGTATAAAGATTATACACACAAAAAATTGTTTGGGGAATGCATTTGAACATCAATCATCTAGAAGTTAAGTATGACCTTGTGCTGATGCATTATGATTCTATTACTTTATAGTCTACTTTTGCAGAATAAAAGTATTTATTCCCCAAAAACATTTATTCTGTAATCTTAGTGATTTAGTGGAAGGTGTCCCTGCCCACAGCAGAGAGATGGGAACTAGGTGATCTTTAAGATCCCTTCCAGCCCAAACCATTCTATGATTCTATGGTCCTCGTTTAAGTCCAATCCCCATCTCTCTTTGTGTCCATCAACTCAAACCCTGCATCAGTCTCCCTGACACAGCCTGCAATGTTCAGTGCCTCTTTCCTCTCTATCAAGTTCTTTACACCTTCTCAAGGGAAAGCACTTCAACTTCTTGCTTCAGTCTATTTACCCAGTTATCCCTGCCACTCCTAGTCCAATCTGTACTTCTCCAGCCTTCTTCATCCTCACACCTCATACTCTTCTCATTGATTCCCAATCTCAGGCTCATTGCCTAAGGTTCCTTACCTGCTCTCCTTGTTCCTCATCTCTCATTAGATTGTTGCTTTCCAGTCTTGACCACACTGGCTCCAACCTTTGGTGCTCCCAAGATATTTTAATATTATATGTAATGGATATATTGCAAAATAAAATGATTCTTATTTAAAATGGAATTAAAGTAGACTCAAAGTGAGAATAAAGCTAGAAATCTAATTAGTTAATTTGCCGTAATAAAGTATTTGAGTGCTTACAAAGAAATCAAAAGAAGACACATAAAGGAAGCTGTCTGTTGAAATGACATGCTCCATTGCCAAAATACCCAGCTTTGTGCTGGGATATCAAAGAAAACTTCCCAAGAGCAGTTCACTGTATCTGTGAAATGAACTGTAATGCCAACTTGCCAGAAATGCAACCAGTAAAATGAAGAAATAAATGAAACATTAGCACAGAAAGCCCACACTCACCTGCACCAAAGCCTCCTTCATAGCAGTCCAGTTTGAGACTCTCCATGCGCATTCCAGTACAAGGTAAGGATTGATATGACCTTTTGACTGGCCATATTCTGTCAAAGGTTCCCACTGGTTCAGTTCTTTTGAGCAACTAAGAAAATCAGAATTATTGTCAATTTGCTTACCAAAAATAATAAAACTTCAGTAAAAGTGACTGTAAATGTTGTGTACCAGAATATTATCTGCATATTTGTTTGTCTATGAACAGCTTTGCAACCACAGCAAAAGTTTTATCCAGGTAGGAAGATTTTTTTTTTAATTATTTATTTATTACCAGTTATAACACAGAAATCTGTGCAGTGGGAAGAGCTGCATTTTGTGTCTCTCAGAACAACCATTTTAAATAGGAAAAACAAATTTTAGCTCCGGTCTGTTTCTACCAATAGTACATTACATGTTTACAACACTCCAGGCATATCACTTCTCCCTGTATCTGAGCTAAATTCTCGCAACTAATGCTTTAAACCAGCAGGGCATTTTACTTCTATTGCAGGGCAAAAATACTTGTTCTACATTAGCTTTTAAGTCTCACCGAATCCAATGGTCTTCCCAGAGCTGATACTCGGGAAAGATCGAAGGGGAAGCGTTGTTCCGTTCATGTTCTTTTTTAGCCTTTTCCATTGCTTTTTCGTAAGTTTCTTGAGCCTAAATACAGACCAAACCATTTTATTTTTTACAACTGCTATATATACATTAACTCAATATTCTATTCCTTATAAAAAAGTTATGAGAAAATGTCTATGAATTCCAAGTTAAATAAATAAATACATACATAAATAAATGGAAGTGAAGAGTGATGTGTGTTAACTCATTTCTGAATATAGCAATTTTTGGCAGCTTTACAAATGCCATGAAAACCTGAGGGATGTGCTCAAAAAATCTCACCTTATCTAGATATTACATGACATTAAACTACTACTTTGGCCAGTAGAGAAGCTGTGGCACTTTCTATTTTAAAGACTGAAGTTGTTTATTAATATTCAGAATATTTTCTTGCTGACCAGAATCATCCCAACAGCAGAAATACTCGAATTGTTTTTAATATCAAAAGTGTACCTGTTCAAAAAAGCCATGTTGTTCATAGGCAATAGCTGTTGCTGTCTCTGGGAATTTACAGCGTTTCTGCCATAGTCCTGCCCACATATCCTCTTCTTGTAACAAAGAGTAGAGCTCAGCAAGGGAATCCAGTATTTCCTAGGATGTTAAGCACATACATTTCTCCATAGTCAAGCTGTCCTTAAAAAGCATAGTAGATAGATAGCAAACCCACAGGTTCTACACTGAGGCAAATTGAGAAAGATATGGAAATGGAGAAGTGTTCACATAAACTCTTTTTAAAACTCTAGAAGACAAGCAACTAGTAATGGCCAAGTACTGAGAACAACTCCACTGCATTACAAGAAAAAAAAAAACCCAAAAGACCAAAAAACACTATGGCTTCACTACGGTTTGTACATTGATACTTCCTGGTCTTCCCTGATATATCAGATCAAAACATAAAGAACAAAACTGTTTAACAAGCCAACAGCTCAGTCTTTGATGTAAAAAGAATCTAATACTTAGCTTCCCGAGCTAATCGTAAACATGCCCAGGTAGATCGTAACTACCTCACAGACTACAACAGCACCTGTTTACAGGGAGCTCCATTTGTTTAGGTAACAATTTGTTAAGGAGAACAGGAGTCTTAGCGGAGACCTTAATGCTCTCTACGACTACCTGAAAGGAGGATGTAGCAAAGGGGGTGTTGTTCTCTCTTCAAAAGTTACAAGAGGACAAGAGGAAATGGCCTCAAATTGTGCCAGGGGAGGTTTGGATTGGAAAAAATTCCCCAGTGAAAGGGACATCAAGCTTTGGAACAGGCCGCTGAAGTGGTGGAGTCACCATCCCTGAAGGCATTTAAAAGATGTGTAGATGTAGTGCTTTGGGATATGTTTTAGTGGTGGACTTGGCATTGTTAGGTTTATGACTGGACTCGACAACTTTAAGGGGCTTTTGCAACTCAAACGATTCTACGATACTACTGTACTACACTGTCACTGTGCGTTTCTCTTCATATTTCATAAGGTATTTCAATTAATATAACACTACCTGTTGAGGAGGAGTTATGCTTTCCTGCTCATAAAATTCCGTTGTCTGCTTAGGCTTAATTTGTAGACTCAGTCCTTTTTCAAAGGCTTGATGTTCCAGCATCAGTGTAGAACGAAACCAGAGATTGTGAGTTTTACCCAAGTACTTCAGGACACAAGGTCTGATGGGAATGGGAGGAACACACTGTGACATTGCCTCCACAAAGCAATTCAGCGCACTCGGCTGGCAATCTCGCTGTACTTGATGGCTACCACTGCACAAGAACGGGCTTATTTCACCTGCTAGAGCCTAGAACAAAAGACATAAGAATAGTTACTTGCTCATTCATATTCTTCAATTAGAGAATTTAGATTTAAAACCTCATTAATACAGGAAACAATCATTTCATAAGCGTATTCCTCTTTGTAAGCTGAAGGGCCCTATTCCATTCAAAGACTCACTAATCACAAAGAATGGCAAACTTCTCAAAGCAAGTGAGTCAAAGTCACTATGCCATCACACAAATACTTTTTTCTGAAACACCAAAGTGAGGAGAGAGATACTCACGTGTTGCTGTCTGTCAGACAAGATTTTCCAAAGTCGAGAAAACAGTTGTATCCAAGTCTTCTCTGCTAATGGTGTGGAAATATGACATAACTGGACAAAGGCACTCAGCAATGCTCCAGTCTAGGAACAAACAGAAAGAGATGGATACAAATGAGAAAAATACAATTTATAGAAAAAAGCAGTTCAGAGTTATACAGTTGTTTAAGCAGTAAAGCAAATGCCTTTTCTAACAAACATATCAAAAAGACATTTTCTTTAGTGATACAGATTACTGTAGCAAGAAATTAATCTTACTTTCATGTTGATCAAGACTCTGATTCATTACTCTTACTATTAATAAAAAAATTGAAGGAAAAAGGAAAGAAGTTGATGACTGGTAAAGTTAACTGGATAGAGCTGTTACAGCAGTACTATTTCAACACAGCTTTCAGCTAAACTCAGTTTCTTAGAAATTATTTAAACATAAGATGCTGATACACTTTTCTGATGCTACACCCTGTCTTTGTCACCACTGTTTTCTTAACTGAACAGTTAAAATATACTTATAGGTGGAGAAGGATGCAATTTCACTTTGTAGGAAAGTAATAAAGTAAAAACTAGCAATTAAGTAAAGTCTTAAGAATTTTTTACCCTACACAAGAAATTACATCAGATTACAAGAGATGCCTACATTAAAAATAAAGTCAGCTAAAAAAAAATCAGAAATGTCAGAGAAGAGGAAAAAGGCATGTCAGGTCAGTTTGAAGATTTCAGTATTAAAGTGATTTGTCAGGAAGCCGACAACCTGTACCAACCTTCACTTCTCGAAGAGAGTCAAGAAATTTGTCATGCCGGTTGGTCAACATGTGCAGCTGATTGCCAATGTCCTTCTCAGAAAGTTCCTTAGTTTTAGGTGTACTGGTCTGATCTCCCGGAGCCAATTCAATGTCTATTTCGACATCCTATGCAGAAGCAAACAACACAAAGCATGCTGACATTTTCTATGTACTTTCGCTTTTTCCCCTCAATACAAATACAACATGCCCTTCCAAACAACTTATTTCAGGTCTCACTGTTTCTGCTAGTTCTTCGGGTTCACATATATAATTGCTAGAGTACTATAGTAAAGAAAAGGCTAAACAAATGAGTGCAAGTTCTGAGAAACCCATGCATGATTAAAACACAGTGTATTAAACACAAGATACGCTGAACAATCTGTGCACATCATCTTCAAGACATATTCTCCAAACTTACACAATGAGAAACTATGGAGAACAATATTACATAAATAAGATCTGTCTACAGTATTTTCTCTAAGTTACCTCTTCTTTGGATTCACTGTTTTCCCTTTCACGAGGCTCCTGTTTGACATGGGTTACCATGGCGAATGCTGCTCTATCGTGACTGTCAGCAAGGTTGATAACATTGGTGATGGAGGGCAGCATAGCGCCCTGACAGCTTGTCCCAATTGTAGTATTCCTCTCACACACTGCTAACAGGAGCTAAGACATTCAAAAGCAAGGAGATTTGTTTTAAATATATGTCTTACTATAATATTTCAAGAAAACCTCACTACAATTTAATATCAACAAGATAAAAGTTGCTATAATGTTTAAAGCCTATTTATTACCTTTATTCATTAAATGCATTAATACATTTTCATCTTAAACTGGTCACATTTTGCCACCACGCTGAAGTTCTTGACTGTACTTTTAAGAACATTTTTCAAGCCTGTCCTAAAAATGCTGAAGAAATAGGAACCTTCTATGCCTAAATTATGTATTCTGTACTTTTTGACATGTATATTTAGTGCCCTCAGCCACGTAACGTATACAGACTCTCACCATTAACATGGAAGTCTTCCCAAAAACAGATAAAGGGGCAAAAAACCATCAAGCAATGCTGCTCTTTATCTCTCTGAAAGGAGCTCTCATACCTTTAAGAGTACAAAGTTATCCACACATTCACTTTAAGCCCATGCTTTAATATGCAAATTTTTTCAAAATAAAAATAAAAATGAAAAGGCAGTTTGGTCCCATCTTGTTTTAAATAAACCAACCCAAAATGCAATTCCGTTTCAATGCTAATCCCACCTAACAGTTGTCATATCACCAGAACAGACTCTGGCCTTAACAGTTTTCTTGAAAACATCTACTAGAACAATTCTTCTATTTTTTTGTAATTGCCATCATTTAAGAGATGGGTTTTGTTAAGAAGTATTAACCGAGTCGTTAATCTTTTCCCAGAGAAAATAGATTTTATAGGTCAATAATAAAGTCGCTTTCCAAGTATCACCATTTCATGGTTTAGACATTGTGTTTATTTTTAAGCACCGCAGGAAGTATCTGAGGCAGCAGACTTAATATTTTTAGCTTTGATACACACAATACATACCACAAGCGACGCTGCATAATGCTTTCACACCCAACCAAGAAAAATGACGAATAAAACGTACTTTTCAAATTATATTTCCAATTCAAACAATTTCCTACCTCGATGCACTGTTTGATCCAGAAGTGATTTCCCATTGCTTCCCAGTTTTGAGAACAGGTCACATAAAGGAGGCGCTCATAAACACGCCGCTTCATAGAATTGTCAAAGACCTCAAAAAATTTGGCGCGGATGAGTGGCTGGGCACAACGCAAACCCGAGAGAAACGCTGGCTCCAGTTTAGCAGTAAGTTCACTACCAGAAAGATTCTCATCCCTAAAATGATAAAGATGATATCACAGAGACATTACAAAGAGAAGCCTTCTATGTTTTGCAGGTGAAATACTAAAAATCAATAGAGGTGATACTCTGCAGAAGCCCACATGGTGTGGCACACATACAGGTGCAGCATTTTGAAAGGAACAGCAATGAAAATATTGCTGCTTTCTAGCAAACTACCCCGGAACGATGATAAAAACTCTTTCAGGATAAAATTGTATTATTACTATGAAACACTTTCAGCCACATCTGTATTCTGTTTAAATGACACATTGTATTAATTGAAAACAAACTTCTGATCATCATGTCCACAGCAGGGCTTTGCGCAGCTACCCAGCAAACAGAACAGCAGCAAAGAGGGATTCAAAATAACGTGAATCATCAGCACAAAATTAAATACCTGGCATCTGCTGATCATTATTTCATTATATTACAAATCCTGCCAGTTTAGCTCTCGCAAAGTAACTCTCCTGCAAGTGTAATGTACAACAAATTTCCAAAACAAAAAAAAACCCCAAAACCTTTATCCCATATGGATGTGAAAAGACAGATTTCGGTTATCACCGCAATGTTTAGAATACAATCAGCTACGAGGACACCCTGTTACCTTGGGAAAGGACTAGGTTGTGACAATGGGAATATTTTAGCAGAGTCAAAACAAAAATCCTTTCAAAGAACTTCCATTTTCAAACTGTCTTTTTTTAAACACACCCTCTGGTCTCAGTGAAATCAAATGATTTTGCATTTTAGAGAAAAGAAAAAACAATAATCACTTAACTCAAACCTAAAAAGATTGATGCCATGTTATAAAGGTCATACATGATACAAATTATGAACCAACAAGCTGCAATAAATGATTAATTGCTGTAATTACCTATAGACATAGTTAACAAGGTCTAAGAACTGGGCATTTAATTCAAGGTCTTCTGGAAAACGCTTTTCAATGTAAGTCATCATTTTCACTAGTAAAATGGACTTCTCCCGGAGAGTAGGTGTCTGTGTTCAAAGAAGACATGATTAATTTTGTCACTTCATCTTAAAACATGCAGAGTACTGGCACATTCGAAGTACACCTCAGCCATCCTTTATGTCACTCTTTCACTTCTGAAGTACTGAAAAATAGCTTGGTAGAAGGTCATAGTTCTTGAAAAATAACTCAAGCATTTATCCTTCTAATACATGCTACAGAGTTTTAAAATTGTGACTAAAACCAGGTTTGAGTTGTTCAATGATTACAAAAATCTAATTCAGATTTTTAAAAGTGCATGTCCTTTTATAGAGCACTAGACTCTCAAGTACTCAACTCTTAACAGAAAATATGGCAAACTGAGGAGGCCACAAAATGTTAGAGAAATAACATGATTTAAACCAGGATTAGTCATCCTCCTCCTGAAGAATCTATCCTACTTAATGTGAAACAGTTTAAAACTTTTACTCTGAAACAAGTTCTCAGCAAAACAGCACTTCAGTTCACACACCTAATATAAGCCTATAAAAAGCTAGGCATCTTTCATTCCATTTGCTTCCACAGTGGATGCAAAATATTCCAAACCTCGTGAAGGACATCTGAACATACGTACCAGATCCTTTACAAACCTCACTGTCAAAGCCTGAAAATTATAACACTGGCTTACAGTTATGTAGCATTTGAGAGCAATAATGATTTTTATAGTCTCAATTTACCTGATTAGCTGCCATTGGGGAATTGTTTTTCACCCACTCTTCCACTATTTTTACCACTGCACGAAGAATTTTGGCATCAGTAGATTTTTCAATGAGAGATGTTAGAATAGCTTGTATAAAATTTTTCCTCATTTCCATGCTCATCACAGCCAGGCGAGTTTTCACGAGATCCAGGCTCAGCATTACTAGTTCACTTGTACCTGCTATGGATGCAAATAAAGGATTAAAATTGGGTTTACTCCTATAAAACACATAGTAAAAATATTCTCAAGATAAGCTACTGTAATTTTAAAAACAGCTAATGACAATATCTGGAAATAGATCCCTGGAAATAACGTTTCAGAATTACTACTTTCCATTCTCAAATAACTCAGACTCCTTCAAAAAAAAACAACACCTCAAATCCGTTCATTCACAACCCTAAAGGCAAGCCTGTGTGGTTTCATTTTGGCAAATTACAGAACCCCAGTACTGAAAAACTGCAATTAAACTTGTGAAAGAAATACTCTATGATGTAGCACACCTATTCTGTTCTGTTAATTTCCTGACTTGCTTATCTGTCAAGTTTAATAATTTTCCAATTGCTTCTTGGTGTTAATAAAATCTGCCAGGTTCTCACTTACCTAATTAAAACATGGGCTGGGAATCTAACAGCAGCAATTCTTACAAAGTCTTTCCTTCAGCAGCTTATTCATTAATAAACCACAGTGCTCTGAACTAGCTCTGAATCTTCTTCTACAAGAACATCTGATTTTTTAACTCATGACCTAATTCATTTGATGATAGACAGAATTGTCCAGAATTAAAAGAGATGCTATTTTTAAGATAAAAACTAAAGCATCAGCTCAAACAAGTTAATTTCACAGTTGTTCCATTGTTACCAAATAGGAAGGAGTGAAAATAAAAAAGTGAAAGCACAGACCAAAAAAATTCAGCTCCTCTCCCCTCAAAAATCTTGAAGAATTTCAGTATTTCTAGATATGCTGTAGCTCAACAAATATTTACTAACCATTCACTGAAGTGTGTGGGTTAATACCAAAATTCACATATTAAGCAGGTAACAAGAACTCCAAGTACATTTTTTCCATCCTTCAATACTTGAGTAGTATTTCTTACTAATGCTGAAGTATTTTTCAACATGTAACAATGCACACAAAACCATCTGAACTCCTTTACGATGTTAATACATCCTAAGATGTTAATACAACACTTCTAATCATTAACATCCTTAGTCTATATAACATCATACCTGTATTTGCTTCTGCTGTTCCTGCCGTAGCCTGTGGGTTTAAGTGTTCCCTGACCATCTTCTGTAGAGATCGCATAAAAACTGAAATCAACCTGTCAATATAGCTGGGATTGTTACTGCATGCAGACTTCAGAATCATTAAAGTACCTAAAGAGAAAAACAGTACTTAAGGAAGTAAAACTTTCATTAAGCATGACCAAAGTTAAGATATAGGTTTTCAATATATATGCTCTCATTCTATGAAAGAAAAGAGGAAAATGGTCTAGCTGTATTCTGTCCTGCTATGAAAGCAGCATGGGACTACCCAAGTCACAAACATGAGAAGTCTGGATAGATTCGAAGAAAAACTTCAATCTCAGCTTCAGTCCTTAGTCTGAAACCAACAAGTAATTTTTGCATTAACCAAATATTTGAAAGTTCTGTATATATGGAGGTCAAAGGGGAGAAATGGAGAACAGAAAGGGGGGAATGGAGAGCAGATACTTCCCCAAGACCCTAAAATATATATATATATAAAAGAAATATTATATGCATAGGTAACCAAGCAAAATGAAACTACTCCTAATGTTGCACATTTGTTCTAGTAGCAAAAAGTCGCAAAAAGCCTTTGCATTAATAGACCCAGATTTAGTACTTAAGAATAACTCCAAAAAATTACAATCTTGGGTTTCTAATGTAGAAACTGTATAAAATTCCATAAATCAGATACCGTACATTGAAAAAGTTAACTGCAGAATCAGCGGAGTCTGGCACAGTTCATGAATGCACTATGCCTAAAGATCACAGTCCCTTCAAATTGCACATAGTCGTTAACAATGCCTATCCTAATATAAGCTTCTCCATATTGATGCAAACCCATCAGTTTCAACAATATCTATGCTTTAAAATACTTAACTCTTTAAAAGAAGTACATACATCCTATGAAACTATAACCTCAAAAATCTACAGCTGCCTCTTGCCCTACTGCAACTTCATAATGCAACAAAAGCCTACACCAATACTTATAGAAGTGCAGCTTTGTTCATTGAATGGCTGCTTTGAAAGTTTTGATTTCTTTCCATGTTCACACGTGACTGGCACACAATGCTCAGCCTCTTAAAACACAGAATTAACAAGATATGCCCCACCTTCAATGGTCAGATTGTAGGGCTGCTTTTAAGTGAGCTCTGGACAGAATCTAAGAAACATCTTTCTTGGTTAGTTTGTTGTAAGGCACATCCTGACATCTGACAAATAGGCAATTCCCAAAGCGAAATTACAACTATCTACACAGATCACAAAGTAAAACAGTGAAGGACATTTGCCATTTAAATCAGCAAGTTTTCCAAAACTGTGCAATTTCAGGTCTGTATTACCAATACAACTAGTTCTGGGCCAACGTGTATTATTTCAATATATCTTTGTCATTGTATTATGCAGCTGAGTTCTCTACCAGTTAAGTAAATGCAAAGAACAAGAAAAGAAGAACGTTTCAGCTCTTTAGAATGATATATGCTAAAATTTCAGATTTGCTCACTCAAGAAAAAAAAGTATTTTTGTAATTTCTTACTTAGTATTCAAAATCTATAAATACACAATTTTTCATACAGAATTTAAATCAGCTGATAAATGAGGCTTCAAATACAACTGAAAAATAAAGTATAAGATAATATCATGTAAGAATGTTCACAGAGAGTCCCTGCAATACTCTATCTCAGAGAACTACCTGCAGGATTTTGGTTTTTCCATGCAACAAGTTTCCAGTAACTCTTTTTATTTTGGTTAATCTGAACGCTGCACCTTTTTCCTATACAATTTTAATACAGGAGGCTTTCCCTTGCAGCTCTCCACTTCCAATAATTGCTTTCAAGTCAACTACTGGGAGAAGACAGAATGCAATGAACTCCTCAGTCCCTTTCTTCACAGACCACAGACATCCAAAGCTCATCTCAAGTTAGTTCAAAATGTTTCCCACAGCTTCCTCTGCATAATATCAGATTACAATTTCCTTATAGAAAACAAAAGCTCGTGACAAACATTACATTTGTGAACAGACACTCTACATATATCTACTACAGATGTGGGAAACTTACCAAAGAGCTGAGAAGGGTTAGCATTAGTGGCTTTTTCATAATTAGTAAGTCCTTCATAAATAACCTTTCCAACTGCAGCATAAAGGCACTCCAGCTCTTCATACTTTGAAGCTACACTTGAGGTACCTGCAGAGTTTGGAAAGTTGTGTTTACTTTTGGTAACACTAGCCCAGAACAGGCAAGGAACAGTTACACTGAGAACTCACAGGCATCCACCTATACCATCACTGGAAGTTTATGCTGCTGACAAACCACAGTAACACAAGCAGATCCCTCATTTATACAAACCTCTTTATTATGCAACCAATGTCTTCTATAATAGTGTACCACTCCTAAATAATTAATTTTGATAAGAAGTCTAAGATAACTGATCTTTTTTTAAAAGAACATTATATTAGTTCCTATTAAGACACAGCATATTACCTATTGTCTTTCTTTCCCACACACTATCTCCCTTCCTTGTTTTAGCAAAACAGCAGTTTAACAACTAAAAAATTGTACTTCTGGAGCTGAAATATTATAATTGCAAAAATACATTAAATTTATAGCATGCATTTCTTGAAGTTATGACAGTCACAGGTTATTAAGTTTTTATGTCAACGGATGATGAGGTATTCCACATGATTACTTATTTCAACTTTTTTTTTAAACAGAGGTTGAAAGTGCAAGCTAAAATGGACTATTAAATGCAGGAATCATGAAACAGAATATTAGCATATTCCAAGGAGTGTCTTCACACCACCCTTAATCACTGAAGTTATGCAGCAATAAAGAATAAAAGGAGGAAGAAAATACCACATACTTGGTTCCGTAGGGAAAATACCCATCAGGCGAGAAAGCAAACTGTGAACTGCTCTCAAAACCTTGGTGTTCCCACAAGTCATACAAGCTGCTACACCTCGTTGCAGGGGTTTGAAGCTGCTAAGGATAGCAGGGGGCTGCAGTACAGTTAATAGAAAGCTTAAGACCTCTAAGCCAGTGCAAATGTTGGCAAAGTTGGCCTGATTGGGTTGTTCCTAAACAGAACACATACAGAAAGGCAGTGAGTGAGGGAAATCAAAGTATTACACAGTATAGGAAACCCAGCTCAGATCTGTTAAAACCCTGTAACAAGGCTGAGGTTCCTACACTAGTGATGTTTCACATCAATCGTTTGTCTAAGTCATGCAGTATAAAACTGTACAATACAAGGCACTATAAAATCTTTTGCCATAAAAAGCATTTACAGGTGTATGTTCCTTCTGGTGTCTTTTGTGATCCTCAGATCTGAAATTTGCTTGCAACCTTGCTGGTTAGAAATCCTTTCAACGGAAGATTATGTTTTATCTCCTTGTCAACATTGTTCAGAGACAGGCTTTCAGTGAAGAGCTAAACCAGCATATTCTATAACAACTCATAGCTCAACAGTTAGAAAAGGGATTGTTGGAACTAAACAAAAAATTAATGAAAATAAAATATTCATAGTAATAATTCATAATGTATATAAACAAACCATTATATATAAATCAATAAGATTATATAAATTCATGAATATTTACAGTAATAATTAATGAAAATAAAATAAAAAGCATGACCAGCAGCTCGAAGGAGGTGATCCTGCCCCTCTACTCTGCTCTCCTGAGACCTCACTTGGAGTATTGTGTACAGTTCTGGTGTCCTCAGCATAAAAAGGACATGGAGCTGTTGGAACAAGTCCAAGAGGATGATTAAGGGGGCTGGAGCACCTGCTGTATGAAGACAGGCTGAGAAAGTTGGGGCTGTTCAACCTGGAGAAAAGAAGCTGCATGAAGACCTCACAGCAGCCTTCCAGTATCTGAAGGGGGTCTACAAGGATGCCGGAGAGGGACTCTTCATCAGGGACTGTGGTGATAGGACAAGGGGTAATGGGTTAAAACTTAAACAGGGAAAGTTCAGGTTAGATAGAAGGAAGAAGTTCTTCTCTGTGAGGGTGGTGAGGCACTAGAACAGGCTGCCCAAAGAACTGGTGAACGCTCCATCCCTGGTAATGTTCAAGGCCAGGCTGGACAGAGCCTTGAGTGACACGGTCTAGTGTGAGATGCCCCTGCCCATGACAGGGGAGTTGGAACTAGATGCTCTTAAGGTCCTTTCCAACCCTAACTATTCTATGATTCTATGATTCCTGGACATATCTTTGTAAACCTACAGAATTATCACTGTAAATTTTCTGTTTGCTGCAGAAGCCTCATTCTTTTTTCTGAACCTCTTGTATAATTGATGCCACATAACACAAAATTAAGATATAAAATTTCCATTCCAGACAGCTCATATCCTTGTATTAAGTAAACATTAGATACTTCACCTTTCAATCACTATATTCATAAACACAACAGTAAAGCACATGTAGATTAACACCTGGGAAAAATGTCCCTCATCAAATTCTCACTTAATTTTAGACATTTCAAAGTTTCCAAAAGCAGGATATATTGCTCTTTTATTCAAAGACACAAAAAAGTTTCTGCTGAAGAGAGTTCCTAAAAAAATGACGCAATGAAGAGTTACTAGTCTATTAAATAGCATGAAACAAATAAAACAGGTTTAGAGAAACTTATTATATAGCAAATAGCACACAAACAGCATACAGATGATAGTCAAATATGCTGTATCATCAAATACAGGAAACTAACCTTTCAGTGAACTTTGTATTACCATAATGTAGCTAGAAAAGTAGGAACCATCAAAATCAATCTTAATCTGTAAAATTTCCTATTAACAGAAACGAAATCAACCAAGCAACTCACATACTTAACAATTTATGTATTTCACTACAAAGACGAAAAGATTAAAAGACTGTAAAAATCAGTATCCAGCTATTGCTACTATTCAATCAACATACGTGCTAGTGAAACCTAAAGACCTACAGGACTACAATGTTACCTACCACAGTCATTAGCAGCTTATCAAACCATTGCAACTTCAGCTCTGATTTTGGCCACATATCTGGTCGTAAAGCTGTCTTCAGAAGGTTGACACAGCGGCGAGACAGCAATTCCCCAGGAGATCCAGCAGTGTTTGAGTTGTCATTTACCTAGTAATTAATCAGAGTTAACAAAATGACATCCTTTTGTAACCAACTCATTAATTTATTATGCATTGCAAGCAAGCATATTATTTCTTATTTCTGAAATGGATGAGCTTAAGTAGTTTTATCAGCACAGTCACAGAGCACTTAACTGCATAAGAACCTGACAACTAATAGTAAACATCAGAACTGGTGTCTAAACTGCTAGCTGATTACCTTAAATCACCCATCAAAGGTATATTTAAAAAAGCTTAATCCCATACTTTATTATTACATGCTCAGGATGGTTAACATTTTCCATTTGCAAAGTATCAATACCTTACTCTTTACTCAATTCATCTTTATACTTCAAGAGCATGTCTGTTCTGTGCAACGGATTGTGGTGTATAAAATCCTATATCACTTACCAGCTAAGTCTGCTGCAGAAGCAGAAGCCATAAAATTTGTCAGCCTGGAGCTGCACCTAACTAATTTTCCCCACTCTAGAAATATTAATTCTTAACAAAATTTGCTGAAAAGCTTTAGTTTTACATGCTGCATGAAAAGAAGTAATTCCATGTATTTGATCTTGAAAATACAATCACAATCATTATCCTGAGATACATAATTTAAATAGACTTTCCTTATTAAACTCTCTAAATACTGTTCAGTTAAAGTATTTTATATGAGTAAAATATTCTTGCCATTAAATCTAAGCAAGAGAACAAGCACACTTTGCAGCATCAGGGAAATATATAAAGACAAAACATTTATGGGAACTTTTTGAAGTCTTTGGCTGGCTCCAGCCAAATTCTACTAGTCACATTTATTTCAATCTTGTCACTCCTAATACAGTACTTGCTTGAGAAAAGAACATAAAGAACAAACAAAATGCTAGAACTGATCAACAGCACAGTAAATTGGAGACTCCTTCAATTTCAAAATCTGGATTGCAACTGTCCACATTTAAAGAGTTAAGTTCAAAGTGCACGCTCCCTGCATCAACCTATAAACGTACAATGCCAACAATAAGAAGCTAAAGCATACCTCTCATAAATAACACCCATCATTTGTGAAATTAAAAATAAGCAGAGACTGGTTATCCAATTCAATTTCTTTCCTCCTTAAAATCGTAACATTTTACTTTTTGTAAAATTTCACATTAAAGTTTCTAACCTTTCACAAAAGTACACAAACACTAGAATAATCCAAGCATGAAAGGACTCTTATGAAAAAAGGCTAAGGGTTTGGCCACTAATGCCACATTGGTGTTTACATATCAGAATAAACACACTACCTGGCAAGCAATTCTAATCAAGAAATTCACAACTGTGTCTGTGTGCTGCTTGTCAATTGGCTTGGAAAGCAGAGCATCAGCTCCTGGCAAGGACTGGCTACGTCCAAATACCTGCATGTATACAGAACACAAAAACCATAAGAAACATTGAAGGATAACAACAAGCAGAACAGATTTAAAATATATTCTAAAACTATAACCTTTAATTCAGGGAGCTAACACTTGCAGGTTATGCGGAATAAATAATTACACTAAATTGCTTAGCTAGTGCAGGTTATAATTTCAGAGTATTTGAACATAACTTTAGTTTTCCTTACAGCACTTATTGCTCCTGTAGCGGTCCTGAATCGTTTTACTTCTTGGCCAGAATCCACAGACAATCCTCTTTTAACAGCAGATGAGGCAGAACTTGATCCATCTCCACTTGCACTCGAATCCATATCTGAATCTGGCTGAAATATCAGCAATGTGCATGTTAAAAAAGCATTTAACTATGTAACATTTCAATCTTTACCAGTTTATTTAAACTACCTACCTGCTGGTCTTTAATTCTTTGCAATTCCCATTTAATAACTACTTCAGCAAGATCCACAGCTAATTTTCTTTGCTCTATTGTAACACTGGGAGTGAAGCCCAGTCTCTGCATGGCACTAACCATATGCTGAACCAAGTGATGTCTCACGGGATAATAAACCTGAAAAGATGGTTGCACAGTCATGTTAGCCATTAACCAATAAAATTCTACACAATACAGAGTTGAAATAAAGCAAAATGCTAAAATAAGTCTTTAATCCCATAGTTTGCTAGATCCCTACCAGTTCAAATTTTGCAATCCAGAAAAGTAATTGGTTCTTTGGAAATAACGTTTTGGCTACAATTTTCAGTAGTGACTACTGATTTCATGTACCCAAATGAAGATGTTCTTCTGAAGATACACAATTTTTCTCCAGGAACAATCATTCCAAATTTTTACTGATCCTTTTAAAGAGCTACAACTCACATTTGAACACACTCAGATATTGTTTTCTAAAAGCATTAAGCCATCAATTTCTGAAAAGTCAATTCAATGCATATTAACAAGCTGTCACTTTGCATCATTTTTTAATATGTGTTTTCAAAAATGCTCCTATATTGACACTCCCCCATTTGTTTAATGTTTCACAACATACACAGAGATAAAAGTCACGCAGTTAACCCCACAGGATATGTAAAGTCAAACAAACAGGGATTACTGAAGCATGGAAAAGAATATGGTTCTGCACTTTTTTTAAGCAACTCAAAGAATCTTCACAACCCTGTTAGAGAGCACTGCTAATGCACATGCAATTAATTAATCTTGCAGACTTTCGTCTAACATTTTGAGTTCTAATTTCACTCAGTAAGTGGTTTCCTATTTAATAGTTGTTTTCAGTCTTTAATAAATATCCTTGCAGACAGCTGAAGCCTTCTGAAGCTACACTATACAAATCAGATGTTATTTCCTAATCAAACTGCAGTTTACTTCCTTGATATCTGAGATACAGTGACTACCAGAATAACTCTGCTACAAGTACCTTGAAATGTTGTACTATCAAGTGTAAAATATGTACTAGCTGGGGAACTGTATGACCCTCTTCCACAATGATTTTTCGTGTCCAGTGAGTCAACATCTGATGCCCATCCTCCATTCGAGCTGGCACAGCTGGAGTCAGAATAGCCATTGCTTGCCTGACAATAGCTCGGGCCTCCATCGCATGAGCTTTTAGAAGACTGTGGAAGACCTAAACAGCAAAGTTTGTGATCAATGTTAATATTATACATATTTACCAAGCAGAAAGCATTCAAAAATAAAGAGAAACAACAAAAACATACGTTTTCTAAAGAACACATTTTTTTCCTGAAGACCCATATTTTAGTAAAAAAATTATAATTCATCATCAGAAATATACAGTGTATCCTTCTGTCTCTTCCCTCTTTCTTCCTCCCTCTCTACTGTCCAACTTGAAATTTTGCTTTGACCCCCCCATTCTCAACTGAATGACTGCCTCTTAAATGAGGAAACATACCGATTTTGTTAATTCAACCAAAAGCACTTCTTATTGCCCCCTTTATCCTTCCTGTTTTCACTTATCTTTAAACTCTCTATATTCTTTTAAATTTTCTATAATTTCCTATCCACAAATAAATCTGCATTAATATTTGGCTTACTGCTTTCATAATTTTTTGTTCCATACAAATTTAGCTGTTATTTTTATAGTAAGTGTCCAAGACTACTGCACACCCTCTACTCTTCAATTTAAAAATAAAAGCAAGCATGCTACAGAACTTATCAACATCCCTTAAATGTATGAATACAAGCCCATAGCCAATACCTGTAGAACTATCTTCTTATGTATGGCAAATTTTGCAATGATGTGTGCCAGAAGCAAATGTCCACTGTATTTGCATGCTGGATCCACACATGCTTTGGACAGGAGGCAAGGCCAAGCAAATGTCATTAGGCGCCGCAGTTTGCTGTTACGGTTTTTGTTATTGTCATGAATGTGGTGTGGAGCGTGCTCAACCAGAAGTGTAGCAAACTGCAGGAGATATATCCTGAGAGAATCCAGCATATCAGCCTGTTTTTCTGGATCAAGTACCTAGTCCCAGGGATGATCAAAGAGGAGGGGAGGAAGGTGAGAAGGGGGAAAAGAAAAAATAAACATTAATCTCTATAACAAAGAAAAAAACAAAACTTCCTCTTCAACACACCTATTTTATAACCAGTAATTGATTCCATAAAATTGAAGTGAATTACGAAAGTACTCATGTTCAGTCATGGAAAGCTTTGCTTATGAAAAAGACTGGGTTTACAGACATACAGCACAACTAATTCACATCAGGATTGAAAAGCTAAATGAGGGCAACCATTTTTGTTTTATTTTTCAAACACTTTAATGTAAACAAGGATTGTTACCTTTGTTATAAAAACACTAGTGATGCTTTCTGGATTATCTCCTTCTGGGTTTGGGGGTCCCAACAGCTGCTCACCTTCTCCCTTTTCAAAACTGTACAAGAAAGCAGGATTCAGGATATGTTGCAGCACCTACAGAACATAAAAAAACCCCAAAATAATTACACTCAACTACTGGATCCTTCTAACAGCAGTCAACATTCAAGTAATTTCACATGCAAACCTGCACGTTAGACACACTCTGTGTTAAAAAAGAAGGTATAAATAAAACCTTAGGAAACAAATACACACAGGCTATTATCCCTCTTTGTTCCTTCCAAGGGCAAAGATTCTTAGAAAGTGTAAACTACAGTAGCCCACATTGAAGACAAGATGAATTGCTGTCTCTGTTTATTATCGCTCTTCTTCAGGTATGATATTTTCACCTAAATGGCTCTGCCAATTATCAAACTCGTTGACATTTAAGTGAGCCAGTTTTGTTGCCCTAGTTCCCCAGAAGAAAATTAAACCTAAATACCAGGCTTCTCTGATTTAATTGCTTTAGTTACCTTGGCTTTGAGCTCATCTCCAAAGTTTGGGTCATTGAAGTCTACAAACCGGAAGAACAAAGCCCGTTTTTGGGGAATGCTGTAATTTTTGGGGATCTCTTCTTCCATGTATTCCTTTAGAAAAGTCATATTGCAGAGAAATCGACCCGTAAAAGCTCGAAGCAACTGGAAGAGCAACTCTATATCACCATAATTCCTTCTGCAAGAACACATAAAATAAAAAGTTTTTGTGAAAAAATACCCAACCAAACTACTGTGCTGACAACTTGGTGAAGAAGCTATTCTTGGTTTTAAGTGAGCAGAGAGGCAAGTGCAAGCAGTACCAGAGGCATGGGTTTAGATCTAATGGCAGTATTATGAAATACATTAAACTTTCTCTTCAGTAACTGCAAACATTACACTATTTTAAAAACTAAAAAAAAACAAAAAAAAAATCAAAGTAATAGGAAAGGTAACATGTAGAGAAGCTAGAGGAAATAAATGTTTTACGTACTTGCAGTAATTCAACAAGCAATATGCTAACAGCTTCGGTTCCTTCCAATTTGTCGCAGCCATATTCTCCTTACGATGTCTCTCCTGAAAAGCTTCACTCACCCATACACGTTTCAGCTGATTCACCAAGGAATGTTGATTTGCTAACCAGCATTCATCATTCTTAACAATAATGCTTATTATCTGTCAAAACCAAAAAAAGACAAATGCAGTCAATGCACAACAGGTCTGTCAGTAGAAACAATTTATATAAAAGCACTTCAAGGTCAATTAAAGGTTCTAAAATATTTTTTAAAAAGTCAAAAAACCCTCATTTAGATGAATTTTTAAAGGATTTATTTCTTCCTTAAATTTCTGTTGCCATGTCTGACCCTTGTATCTTACTTGATTAGAAAAAGTATAGTTTGAGTGTTATTTCCCCTTCCTAGAGTGTCTCTGACTACACTCTACACTCTTATAAGTGTTTTTCTACAAGCTATAATACACACACATACACTTCAAAGGCTGTATGTAACAGGCTTGTAGCTAAATAACTTTTGACTATCTAGTGCAGAGACATACAAGAATAAATTAATACCTTGATAGCCTGAAACTGTAGATCAAGACGCATTGTGGTAGTGCTTGGAGAACCAGGTCTAACAGCTGCTTGGGTACCAACAGGTAACAGTAGAGTGATAAATCGGTTAGGATTTGCTGCCAGTACATCTCGTAGAGGTTTGGCATCTTTATGTTTTAAGAAACTCTGAAGAAGGGGAAGAAATAATTTTAATAACAACCTTTAAAAGCAAAAATACCAAAAGCCTATATCATCCTGTAGCTTTTATATTGCTCAGTAAAGTTCCAGAGGTTATATTTCACATATATAAAAACAGCCTCTGCAACTTCAGTAATAATCCTGTATGATCTGGAAAGGTATAAAATCAGCATCTCAAGACAAACAAATGCAAAACTGAAAACAGGCACCTACAGTCACAGCAAGACCATGATTAAGAACTACAAGGTCATACAAGGAAAAAAAGATGGAAAAGATGAAAAACTTTAAATTCATAAGAATTGTGAAGATGAGGGTTTTTTCCTGCTCCACTCCCCACACAGCTTACCATAAACATTCTGCTCCACTGTGGATCATTTAAAGTGGCTTCCATCATGAACAACTCCACAGTCTGGGATGGATGACGTGTCAAAAATTTGATGAGTGGTTCCCTGAATGGACTGCCAGCCTGAAAGATTCATAAAGCTTAAATTAAAAATGCAGAGTACAGAGTATTTTCTACTAATTTACTAGCACTCAAAAAACCACATTTGACTTGGCATTTATGCAGATACAAAGTGTTCAGAACTTTTAGGATGACAATTTATTGGCAATTTTTAAACTTCACTTTTAAGAGTCTAAGACAAATGTCACCACATCCTAAAAGGCTTGAAGAGCATATTTATTTATTACATCAAATGCTCCCACACCATGTTTAAGATATATATTTATTATATGCTAATGTTTAAAAATACCATAAAGCAAGAATACCAGCAATGTTAACTTCCCCTCTTACCTCAATTAACATTGCTCGTTCTGTCTTCATAACAACCTCCAGCAGAGGTTTAACCAAAGTCTGAGGGGCAGCTGGGATTAGATGGAATAAATTTATAATAGCTGAACAAATCTTCATTTCCTACACGTAAAAAGAAACACAGGTTAATGTTACCAGCTAAATATATACAAACAGTATCACACATCCTACCTTTTTTCTTCCTCTCTATATTAGCATAGCCAGCAACCAAATGCAAGGGGTTAACATTATATACAGCATCTACTTATCATGATGTATGGAGAAAATTGCTCTTGTGGAAGTCTGCCCTTCCACCCTTGCAATATAATCCTTTAATTTTATTTTGTCAGTAACACTGGCGTTTTAGACGTAAGAGCTAAACACTGTGTAATGATAATGGTGATGGGGGAGTTACAGAGTACTCACTGAACTACACCAAAGTGGCTCATACATCAAAAAGCCAGACCTTCCCTTCTAAACAGCTCCTCATATACACCCCACCACCCCAGATTAGACATGAAGAAAAAGACAGGCATCTTTCCCACATACTTCAGTATATCATGGCCTTGCTTGAAATACTTCTTGCAAACAGCTGGTTACTTCAAATCTGTTCTACCACTAGATGCTAAATTCTTCTTAAGCCTCAAGTAATTTTGTGTTTTTCTTTCACTGTGTAATTTAAAACTATATTTCAGTAAACTAGAGTGTGGATTTCTTCAGGAAGGGCAAGGAAAATACTGAAACATCCACCCTCACTACCTCCCTAAAACCAATTTCTAGTATGCACTATACAAAAGATTATTATCAAATGTATTGCTTTCCCTCAACTGAATGTAAATATAAAGTATTAGGCCCATTTCTTCCACATGATCTGCCTAGGCAGACCCCCACAAGGCTACTCTCATGGACTGAAGTGCAGGACTGAGAACACATATCAAATCTTCTGAAACCGCCTGTGCCTTCACAGAAATTAAAAATCCTGCTCTTCCTAGTACAAACATGCTTAGCATCCTGAACAGCAATGATACCAAAACAGCTCTGCCACAGACAAACAGAAGACATTTCACAGCACTGCACTCAAAGGCACAATGCACTCTGCCCAAAACACAACAGTGAAACTGATACACCACACTTCAAAAGAAAGTTAAAAAAATAAGAACAAAAAAAGAAACAAAAAAAGCCCAACACAACAACAAAGAACTTCCTGGTGCCTCCACTGAGTTTCTCACCTCTACCACTTCTGCAGCAGGCTGAACCAAACCAGAAGTCACAGCATGAAAAGGAAAAGCCCACAAGAATATCAAACAAATGAACAAATCAGGATACGCTATTCTTCAGGCTGCAGCCAGAAACTGACTTCAGTAGGGTTATTTTCTCATCTCAAAGTGAAAGAATGGAGACCATGAGTACCTCTCATGCTCTGAACTGCTCTTCTAAGAATTAGGATGAAAAGCATCCTTTTTTCACTTGTACGTTGTTTAGACACAGCTTCTCAAATACGTCATAATGAATAAAAAATAGATACAAGATTACTGAGTCAGGGGAAACAATATTTTAGCATATTCCAAGAAAAATCTATCCAGCATCAATTATGAAACCACTTTCAATACTTCAATTACCAAGATATAAAGTCCTTCAAATAGGCTGCAATGCAGGATTTCCACATGCTGCCACTGTTCATGAGAGGAGACACAACCATCTATTCAAAACTTGGTTTTTTTCAATTACTGGACATGACTTGAAAAACTCCACTCTTTTCCTTGGGGAGGCAGGGAAGAAAGGAAGGAGGGATTTAAATCAAGGATTTCACTCATTGGGCCAATGAACTAGACTTTAATCACTACTTCATATGTTACATTTTAATTTGTTCATTTATCTAAGAAGCAAAGACGCAGTTCAGGAACACAATACGACTGTCATTTTAAGTGAATGAAGAGGTTAGTTATTCTGGCATCAACGTGGATCTTCACAATAGCTGTTAATTATTATGCAGCATATTTAACTGAGATGTCTGAAGTTTTCAGTTTGTCTAGAATTTCCATTTATGTATGAAAACTCTATCTCATACACTCCTGGGCTATTTCATTCAGAAGCTTTGCTGACCAGCCACTCCTCACTCAGCTGGAGAGCCACATGACACCACCAGCATTACCATCAAGTGGCACCTTCATTAATTGCTGCTGGGAAAAGATGAAAAACCCTTTAGGTCAAAAAAAAGTTACTGTAAGCAACACTGCTCTGTACTGTTTCAGCTGGCAAACATAAGACTTTCCCTACCAATTCCATTCTCCACTGCATGTTTACCATCTCCTAGATTCAAACACTCACCCACTCTGAATGATGCAACCTACCCCAGTAACACTCCCCAACAATGCTTGTAAGTATCTCACATTTTGAAGTCTTACTATGGTTAAGAAAACATGAGTAAGGGAAACGCCAGCTACAGTAACTCTGGCCACCTGTTTCACCATCCTAATTTTTCACATTTAGAAGATACAATTAGAGCATACTGACAAGTGAACTCAGGCTGCCATAGCAATTGTATAAAGACCACATTGTCTGTGCCTTCCTTCAGTTTCCTCGAGTTTTTACTTTTAAGAAAACGTCAGAGCAGTAACTATGAGGAAAACAGCAGTATTTCAACCATCTCTGCAGTCAGACAATTCTATTTGGAAACGTTTCCATAGACTTCTCTCCTCCCCCAAGATGCAACAATAAATTCCTTCTCTCATGTCTTGTGTGTGCCTCCCCCTCAACATATATATAGGCCTTAAGGCAACACTAAAATAAAAAATTACATGTTTAGGACACTAAAAACACAACTCATAGAAAACATCAACAGAAGACATCAACAGCAGAAGAATCCACAATTACATGTGATTTAGGGACAACTAGAAACTGTTCTAGAGGTGCTTCAAAAGACTATTGCTATAAAAAGATCTGCAAGATATCTGTAATCATCACACTTGAGGAAAAGAGAATCCAAAAGAAGACTATGGAGGCCTTAGAACTACTCTGACCTGAATACAATGTGTTTAACTGAAAAAATGCACAGTTTTTAAACATAAACAAATTAAAACATTAAATTAAACAATTAATAAATTAATAAATTTAAACATTAAACAAATTCTATTCCATTAGAGAATATCCAGGTCAAATAGAAAGCAATAACTAAATTTGTATTTAAAAGTTCTCTTTACAATGACAGGAAAGAGTGAAGAAAAGCCATTTCCATGTTTCGAGGGAAATAAAAACCCAATCTAATTACATTCTCATTTGAAAAACAAAGAAATTAGTAAGATTCCCCCATTTTTTCCTACTTGCAATAATAAATCTCAACAATTACTGTAAGTTATTAGTAAAATCTTTAGAGAATTACGGAGCTTCTGGTAATCTACATGAAACTACACAGAAGCAGGAATTCCCTTCAGTGCCAAACTGCTAAGAGCACACAGTGTTGTCATTACACTGTGACATTTTCCATTTAAAAGAAGACTGATCAGCTTCCCATAGTTTGACACTGAGACCATTAGTCTGGATGGGAGAGAGATCTTAATGTGATCTCAACTTGTTTTTCATAAGTTATATAGTACCATTAAAAAACATCATTAAGTGGGATTATATTATTCTGTAGAATTTTCAAAATACTATGTCATGAACATCAAACACTTTAGTGAAAAAAGAGGGAATATCCTGCTGAGCCATTCCAATGAAGAACAGATTTCTAAGCAGAAAATCCTGAGAAAAAAAAAATAAAAACCAATGAGCTGTTCCACACCAACCTGTACAGAAGAGGCTTTAAAGTAACCATTATCAGCAGATAAGAAGCTCCTCTTACTAAAAGTTGTAACAAATATTCAACATATATTTAAGTTCATTAGCTTGTAACAAAACATCGGTGTGTTATCAGTTACGGCAACATTTACAGCTGAGTTCTATAATTCCAAAAATACTGGTTTTTCTTGTCTTCCCACATACAAGCATTCACTAACTTACATTTCCATCACTCCGTTGTCCACCTTTGTGTGTAATTACTACAACTTCCATCCATTTACGCAGGTGTTGCTACAAAGAGAGGATAATTAGCATTATTTTTCTAACTATACTATTCCATTTTAGCAAGTGACAGCACATGCTACAAGAAAACAAGTAGAGGCAAAAGTGATTGTTTGAAGGAAACAAAGGAAAAACTGATTAGTTATTTTCACTGCCTCAGAATGAAGAGCTTGCTGTTGTTAGAAGTCCTTTCCATAATAAAGAAAGCAGGGATTATAAAACAACATACATTAAATGGCATAAAAATCTGACAGGCTTACATTTGTTTAATGATTTCCTTGATATGTATGCATTTAAATATTTGAACATCCATGGCAAAAGGATAAAGAATTCACAGTTTAAAAAATGCAAATAAGAAGGGCAATACCTTCCACCATTTTAAAAACTGAAAAAACACCACAACAGACTTAATTTACTAGGAAACATAACATGTTTTCAAGGGTTTCCATAGCATATTGTGCTGCTGGCACCTTGCTCAATGATAAATTTGTCCAAGCAGACCTCAGCATAACTAGGCACGCCTTCACTAGGAAAGAAGATCTCTTAACTTTCTGGTTTTGTAGCTCTTTGAAATGTTTTCGCTCTTTAAGAACGTGGAGTTTTTTCTATGACTTGTGAAGCAAAAATCTTATACTATCAATATGTACACTGAGTTACTACTGATTTGTTCTTTAACCTTTCAACAATATCGATACTCGTTAAAAAAAAAAATTCTTATGGAAGAGCTAAAGAAAACTTAAACGAGCTTACCATCATCTGATCACAGAATTTATCGTTAAAAGAGTTTGGGAAAAGTCTAGTGACAGATGTCAGACGATTCACAACGTTCAGCGTCAGACTGCGATAGTCTCCCAGCATCATAAGCAATGGTCTCATGTGTGTATGAATTTGATCAACTTCTATGGTAGCTCCCTCCAAGAACTGCAAGAGAGTACAGGTTTAAGACACAGATGGAGACGAGAGTGATTTTTGTGCAAGCACTTTTCTTAAAATGAATTCTGTTCACTTGATTTTTCTTCTTTTATTTTGTGCTTTCAGAATGCAACACCTTAAACAATGTTTTTTGCTGGAAATATACATGGTGACAAGATGAATTTGGGAAGCACTTAAGCATTTCTGACACACAGTAGGATATTCCATAATATAATCAAGGAGGAGATCTTAATTACAGACAGACTGAAAAACTGCCACAACTATAAATTAAATATACAGCTATGGACAAACCACTTAGGCACTGCCTTATTAAGAGCTGCCATGCATCTGGCTGAAGGCAAGAGCAGATTTCTGTCTTACCGTCTGCACACATTCTGAGTAACATAAAAGTCCAAGAGAACCTGGCTGCAAGCAGCCAGAGAGTATTTCATAACCAAACATCCTATGGGCATAGATTTATGACAGAGAAAAAACAATCAGAAAAATCTTATACAAACTGCAAAGGTCAGAATAATCCTTATTTGCATCCTCTTACCTGTCAACCAAACTGTACTGTCAGCAAGCCATAAATAATGAGTATATTCCCTCTCATGACCAGAGTGACATGAAAAGGAAATGTCTGACCTCTGGTAAGTCAATGGCTTAAACAATCATAAACCAGCAGTATTATTCTAGCTATATTCCCCATTAGATAACAGCAAATCTACACAGTACAAAGAGGCTGTATTTTTATTATTTTCTGTATTTAGAAAAATGCTACCAAAATCTTGCTGAATCAGAATTAGGCATATCTACTGCACAACAAATCATGATGAGAGAATAACCTCTTCCCTGTCCTTCCAGCTTTTTTATACTACCCTGTCCTAGCATCCCCAGGAGAGGGTAGTGTAGTACCACATAAGGATACTAATTCTGAACATGAAGAACAGACACAGTCCTGTTCCTTAAAGTAACTGCCATACTGTGATGCAGAGTCTAACTCTGCTGTATTGCTTACTTTTTCAAAACCAACTATGAGGTCTTTTACTACTTTTTAGGAACAAAGGAGAAACATGAGAAAAGCATTTAAAATAAAGCCAGGCATGAACATTTGCAAAACTGCTGGGAAGGACTGACACTGTTTATTTAGAAAAGAAGATTCATTTTACAAAGACCAAACAAACAGAAAGACCAAAAGACCAGACACACAGAAAGACTGAAAGACTTGGTCCTTGCCCAAGAGTTTTTAATGTTTAATTTCAATCAGAAGTAATTTTTATGACTAAGTTCAAACCCCTCCAAAAAAAACCCACAACTGACAGAAACTTAATTATATTTGTGTCACTAACAAGAAGTTAACAGCCATCATTTACTATACAGAACTTTCACAAGAAGCTTTGTAACAAGGAAGTAAAGCAGAGAGAACAATGGCCTCAAAAGCAACACTTTTAATACACTAACCTTCCTCATGCATGCTTCTCCTGCCTCCTGCAGTTCATTATTTGTTGAATTAAGTGCCTTGAAAAGTGCAGCAATGATCTTCTCTCTTGACTGAGGCAAGTAATTGCAGGCAGCAAGAGCATCTGCAAATAACAAATTTGCTCTCTTAACTCAGTATCAAGGAAGAAAAAGAAAAAACAAAACACACCAAAACCTAATTCTACATTTCTTCTCTTCAAGTTTCTTCTATTTCGTCTTAAATTACTGACAGATAAATGATAGCATACTTTGCCAAAAGCTACAGGCATCATAAAATAGTGAAAGATTGGGAATTTTATTAACAGCATTCTAAAGTTTTCCTAATGCTATATAACATAATTAGTCAAAAAAATATTTTGGGTTAATTTCAGAAGCTAATTCCTAGTCATTAAGAAAGCAGCAATACCTTCCCATTAATCTTTCCATTAAACTGTGACCTCTAGAGAGCAGTCATCAGTCTCAAGTTTCCTGCTGATCTTAGGGAGAGGACTGCTCACGGCTCATAAGGATGCTTACCTACACCAAACTTTGCTTAGGAACTTTAACTTACTTAGGGCTGCAATACGAAGAGGTACAAGTGATGGAAGACTCTTGTAACAGGGTAGTTTCATTAAAGCAGCATCTTCAGCCTCACACAAATTCAGTAACTAGAGAAAAAAAAATAAATTATTTCAGCTTAGCATTGCAAATCACATTTGAAATAGTATTATTACTTTTTGAGTCTTGTTTTCTAAGAGCCAAGTTTAAGGAAGCACACTAATCACCCTTCAAATCTCACCAACAGGAAAAATTCTACTCAAAATCAGGGTGTAAGTTCCTATTAAAACTGGTGGTTAGCCAGAGGCTAGAGAACATTAGCACTGCCACCAGAGAGAAGTCAGGCAATAATTAGCCATTTTGCATTTTGTTGGCCAGTACCTTGCTGGTCTATTTGCAAACAGGCTGCTCACATGACAGAAAGAAGAGCAGGTCTACAGAAAAGCTTGCCTTCTGAATGACAGTATAAAAGATATGAAAATATTGAGGAATGGGGTAGGAGAACAGAAGCAGATTAACAGGGAAAATACCTCTGTGTAGAAAACCTTGTGTTCCACAACATTCAGATCCATTGTAAACAATCGGGGTTGCAGGGTTGTGCAAAATGTATTTCCCTCCATCAGACCAATCTGGGCATTTGCTGGTTGATGCCTAAGCAAATGCTTTTTAGGAGGAACCATGTCTTGGAGAACCTACACAATGTAATTTAGATTACCGAATTAGCAGTCTATTCAAATGACCTTACAGACCTAACCATTAAGAGGACACCACTGGTCATGGCTGCATGTTTCTATTCATTTACTACTGTGACTACAGACATACCTCTTCAGAAATCACTATGCAAGAAGAAAAGTACTTTTCTGAACTAATTTAATTCACAGACAGCTACTACAAACGACTCCATAACTGCAATTATTACATATGCCCTGTGAACAGATCTAGGATATTTAAATAAATTCACAATATTTTATTATTATATTATATTATTACATATATAAGAAGTTCATAGACCTGAGTGTTTCAAATGTTTAGGTCAAGAATATTTTAAACTCCTAAAGCATCAGAAAAACCAAAACATTCATGTATGCTTTTTCCATCACATCAACCTCTCTTTCCTCTTTAAACACCATTCGAAAGATACCAATTAGGAGGTTTCTCTGTATGTTCCCAAACTACCATAACGATAGCCACAATGTCTTATGTTGTGGTGGCCCTTAAGGCTTATGTACATTTACTTCTCTTTCAAAAGCATCGATGCTATTAGCTTTAAGGAATACCAAGCAAAAAGTTATTTCAAACAGCTTTGATCTTTATAGTCTCCTCCTGGATACAGAAAGGCATAGCAATATACCTCTTATTTAGAGAATAACACAAAATTGAGGTTCTAAATGCAGTATCTACCTGGCCTAGCCTATGTCTGATCAGTGGTAGGATGAGCAGCCCATAATTTCAGGAAGTAACTCAACCTGAAGTCACTATAAATTCTGGCTAAGTAGTCAGGCACAGCTTGTATGCATCTCTACAGTACTGCAACCACAGTGTATTTTAGAACAATGAAATCTAGCAAATGACAAGCATATGCTATCACTAATGTGGGAAAATGTACTCACAAAAGGATTTTGCAAATCCAAACTGGTAAACAACTTTAAACTCACTTGTAGTAAGTTTTTCTCTTACCTCTTTATGTGGCTCCATAATCACTGTGACACTTTTTCCAGTGACCTGTGCAAGTACCTGCAATGAATGCATGGCTTGTTTTCTCACAGTGGAGTTTGGAGAGGTTACTTCTCGAACGAGGTCATGCGTGACGTGATGGAAAGACTTTTCCTGTGCTGCTAGGATTTCTTCTGTTTTTTCTTCATCTTTTAAAGGAGTTGCACATCTAATTAAAAGCTGTTCTAATGTGGTCTTTGCCATAGCAACTGCTCCATTGGAAACCTAAGGTATCATCGATTATTTTTATTAAATATGTACAGAACAAAGATCACAAATCTACACACTACTCAACAATGAACTAAGCATTTGATTTTGATGAATCCTCCAAAAACAGCTAAAACCATGTAAAGCTTGAACAGAGCACACACTAAACTAGTCTTTCCACCAATCATTCCAAAACTAAAAGATGCAATGCAGCACAATTTTATAAACTAACTGAAGTCCTGGAACCCTTAGCAATGCTGTCACTGTATGATTCACAACTGAGAAAAGGTCAAGCCTGCAATTCTCTAGGTATCTATAACTATATACAGCTTTTGATAACATGAACAACTTTCAAACTAAACAAGGAAGAAAAACACACCAGAGTTTTTCATGCAAGTGACAGTGAATCTAGTGTTCTTTCACTGGTCTGAATGTGACCTGTACACATCTCCTCTGAAAGAAACCAATGTCATTCCAACAACTTCGAAAAAGCTACGTAGAAAAAACAGACCTCATTGCTAACCTCAGGTCTTGGTTTAAGTTAAAATGATTAAAGTTTACACATAACTATCATAGATATGATATATTCTGAAGTTAAGTAAAAACAAGATTAGCAAGAGTTCAATCTGGTTGAATTTAAGAACAAAAGCTTGTTTTCCCCATACTATTTGATATAATTAATTCATTAAATACCTCTCCAGTTAGATCCATCATAACAAACAGAAGTGCCTTCAGGAAAGTCTGCTGGTTCTGGAGGACCCAAATTAGTGGCAGTCGTTCCATAAGAAATTTAATTGACACAACACCTCCTAGTTTAGCATACCAAGCTTGTTCGTAACAGCAAGCACATAAACGTTCCACAATGTATGAAAACAAGGGAAGCTGACAAGCCTGGAAAGAAAGAAATGGATCGGTTTGCTTTTTCAGCTCATTGGTAGTGTCCAAAATTTCAGAAGAATGTATTGGCTAAAACAACATCATTCAAATTCATTTAAATATATATATATATATATTACCCTTTCCTTTGAACCCAAGATAATGCTTGCAACATCAAATATCACTGCTAGAGCCACTTCTCCTATCTTGCAGAGTTCCTTCTCCTCATATGCCATGCAGATTGCTATGGCATCAATAAGTACCAAGGGATCCATGCCTTTTGACCCATTTTCTTCACTATGAAACATGGCTGTACTAGGCTGGCTTCCAACCTGATAACACTGCAGCAAAAAAGGACCTGTAATTTGTGTTGGGGAAGAGAGAGAGGAAAAAAAAGATAAAACAATGGATATTTCAATATGAATAGTCTTTCAATTAGATTTTACTACTCCTCAGACTAGTTGATGGCAAAACCAGTAAGCACTGTGTCTATTTGCATATAAATGGATTCTAAGGCATTCTTCACTTTCAGAAGAAAAAAAAGATTGTATCTACTTGAATATTTTCTTCTATGCACTAGACTATGCACTGAAAGAAGATTCAATTAAAATGAAGAACCATAAAAATTCAAGTTATATTTATGTGACAATCAACAGGGATATGCTTATACTATGTCTTTTCTCAAATTATTTGTCAGACAGTATAATTCCAAGCAAAAAGTTTTCTTCACAGATACAAGGCACTGCAGTGCTCTAACATCTACCTCGTTTCTCTGATGGTCCTTCAAAACCATGAGTGAAAACAACCCAATTAAATACCACCTACAAAAATAACTGTGTATATCAAGTAACACAAATATAACCTGTGCTAAGCTGCAATTATTTCATTAGGTGGAGCATTTTAAAAGTATTATTAGGTCATTGATTGTTTTTTAAAACCTGCCTCATAATTTTTTACTGCTCAAAAGAATTAAAATGTAATTCAGCCACCAAACAAAAAGCAACATATCTATCCAGAAACCACTGCAGTATCATGACTTTCTTAAAACAAATTACTATTAGTAAAGGGATAAACTTCTCCACCCCTCTCATGACAGTCCACATGATCTCTAGTCCGCTTGACTTACCACACTGCTGAGCAACTGCCACCATTGTGTAATGGCGGATTAAGCTGGCTACAAAAGGTAGAGCACTGGGCCTCAGATCTTTGATGACTGCTGACATGAAGGCTCCTGTCAGTGCCTGCTCAAATGTTTTACGAGCTGGAGTATCCTGAGCTTTGTATCGATGAGAAATAATCACACTGGGTATGGACTTCTCAGTAAAGCTGAAAGACAAAATGAAGTTCATTAGAACCCTAAACTGCAGTTCTGGCAGCTCAATTGTGAGCATTGTCAAGTACTTGATTTTAAGTTTGCTTTCAATATCTAACTCCTTCTCCACCTCCCGTTTTCCCCTCATTTTGACAGAGCTAGACCAGTTCACTCCATCCATATTAATTTTGTCAAGCGGTGGTCTCAAACATGATGGATAGCTCAATTTCATCAGCAACATTTAAAGCCAGTGGTTTAGAAGAAGCCACGTATATTGCAAATAATAGGTATACAGGCATCACACTGCAACTCAATTACAGAATGTCATTTTCAGTATTTTGACATTTTTCCTTTTTTAAAAATGACATTTGATTTTAATCTTGAAAGATTGAAACATTATTTATCAAATCACTTCTCAACAAAACCTATTCATTGCAAAGTCATATTTATGTCAAATCTAACAAGTCCAAATTATAAAAGCTACTATAATCTTTAGCTGCATTTACTACACTGAAAGAGTCAAAGTCAGCACACACTTTGTGGGCAAAGATGTCAAAGTTGTCTAAAATCAATAAACTCATTAAGTTTCAATGACTAAAATTGTAAAATATGCAATTAAAAGCATCAATAAAAAGCCCCCACAGTAACATAAACAGAGATTACATCTGTGACTAGGTTACAGTTTGGTCACTAAATGAAACTGTATTTTGTATCTCCTTCATTTTAGTAAAAAGTTAAATGTACATACAAAGCATCACAACCTAAGTTAGTCTTTAAAATGCAATTAAGGACCAGAATATTACAACCATTTAAATATACTAAACTAAAATTAATTTAAAAAAATGTAACAGATTGAACATTGGACTGTGATTAGAGGGAGAAAATTAAAGCATGAACATTGACACATCACTGGCATTAAACAACATGCTGAATGGATTCCTCTTACTGGAGAGTCCTGCACTGATTTAAAAGGAATCAGGTAAAAATCCCATTAATATGATGTTACCTAGACTAACCACTGCCTCTAAATTAGGTTGTTCTAGAAACACTATAAATTTTACATACACATTTATGTTTAAAGAATTGTCATACTTGGGATGTGCAAGAAGCTGATACAATGCATGCTTATTATCATCCAGGCTCATCATAGCTACCAAAAAACACTTGATTACTTCCCATGCTTGCCTCCGATAATATGGTTCTGTGTTAGCACTCTTCAGACAGTCCAAAGCAGTCTCAATTGCCTATAACGAAAAAGAGATAGATAGTAACTAAATACTTCTTGTTCTTAATATTTACAAGGAGGTCATTAATCAAGAGAATGGTATCTTTAACATATATTAAAAGTAACTTTAAAAGTACATACAATTTTGAATGTCTAAGTTAAGAAATGCAAAGAATGCCTGAGAGAGCAGACTGGAAATTATCATGATGCTTGCTGTGCTTCTATAAATGCAAAGTTTCATGGCAGATACATTTATTCGCATCGTCAGAAAGCATTTGAAGTCATGAGTGAGGTACATCTTTGCTCTCTCTCTCCCCCTCTAGAAAATCTTCCTCACCTTCCCTCCAGCAATAATTGCTGTTCCTAATCCCTATACACTGTTAATATCCAATGCATTTATATGCATATATAAATGGTACCATAAAATGTTCTATTTCACAAATTAGTTTGTCATATTTTCTATGCATCATATTTTTCATCTTATTTTTAATCATACATCATGATTAAATGTCCCTGTAAGTAAATTCTAAACACCATTTACTTAATGGGAATAGTGTTCTTCCTTTGCAAGAAGATCTAATGTATTTGAGAATAATTCAAATAACCTCTTAAGATATGAATGCAATGAAAATGGAGAGTACATACTTTTGGAAAATGTCTACTTTGCATATATATAAGCACAACTAGGTACTTTTTATACTTCCTCAAAAAACTAAAGGAAAAAAGTAAAACCAAATTATATACAGGCATTAAGCAAAGCAATGTGTAAAAGTTGTTTTGAAGTGCATGAAATAAGGAATTTTGATACCTGATCAATTGTGAATAAAAGCTCACCATTTATGCTTAACCAGGATTATGCCTAAAATGGCTCTGCCTTCTTCGAAAGGAAAACAATCTTGCCACTTACTGACTTAACTAGCTGTCATCCCATCACTGTTTGAATAACCTTTTAAGTATCTCAATGAAAAGAACAATATATTCGATGACAACAAATCTTCTCACATGCACTGATGCAAGCTGGAATGGCAGAGCTCAGGCTCCTCCCTCCTTCAACATTCACAAAGAAGAAGCAGATAAGTTGTACAGGAACTAGCATCATGCTTCTGACAGCCTGGGAAGGTTCAGTGCCAAACAGCTCAGATTTTGATCAAGCTTTTTACTCTAGAATTAAGATCCCAATAAAGCCGTATGACCAGCAGGTCAAAGGAGATGATCCTGTCCCTCTACTCTGCTCTCCAGAGATCTCACTTGGAGTATTGTGTACAGTTCTGGTGTCCTCAACATAAAAAGGACATGGAACTGTTGGAACAAGTCC
>WYDI02013847.1:0-25567 GCA_009867235.2 Psittacus erithacus | reverse complement strand
CAAGGAAAAAGTTCTTTACTGTGAGGGTGGTGAGGCACTGGAATGGGTTGCCCAGGGAAGTTGTGAATGCTCCATCCGTGGTGGTGTTCAAGGCCAGGTTGGACAGAGCCTTGGATGACATGGTTTAGTGTGAGGTGTCCCTGCCTGCAGCAAAGGGGCTGGAACTGGATGATCTTCAGATCCTTTCCAACCCTAACTATTCTATGGTTCTATGATTCTAAAACTTTTCCAGCTTACTGGAAGTTCAGATGAGTTTTATGTAGTTTTGGGTTTGATTTTTTTTCTATTGTTTTTAGGTTTTGTTTTTACCTTTCCCAGATAAATAAGAAGTTTTAATTGTAACCCGGGACTGAATAGTGACATGACACCTGATGAGAATGCTATAAACAGTGTAAACTTTGCATGTGAAGAATGAATCTAAAAGCTGAGCTACGTCAATAGAGAGTGCCTGCCATCTATGCCTGACTTGTTGGGAAATCTGACAGTGATGCAGGTGCCTCCAGCTCCTGCTTTTAATCCTCTACAAAATGTGGAGAAGACTTTGATTGTCACATTTACAAAATAAAGTATCCCACCATTATGCGTGTTCGACAGGTAAAGAATACACTGGGAATAAAAACCCACGATGGTATTTGAAATATAGCAGGTTAGATCCTCAGCACCTGGCACTAGACTTCATTAAGTTGCACTGACTTGTACCTGTTTCTGTTTTTCTGCACTATACTATAGGTTTTATAGAAGAAGTCATCTCTAACCCTTCCTAATGTGTGCTTTTCTCACATGCAGAGATTCTGCACTGGTTCCTAAAAACTGTAATGCCAGATTAAGCCATTGGTCTTCTGTCATGCTTCTGACAAAGGTGAACATGTGCTCTACAATGTAAGATTCTCTAGTAAAATATCTGAGCTACTATGGAATAATACACAAGGTGTAGGGACAGAGCAACATTCTTTTATTGACCACCACAGGTGACTTGTTTACATCAGAAAATCTGAGGGTTTGTTATCTATTTGTTATATACGTCACTTATTTAATACTATTATTAAGCACCAATTTATCTAACATCCTTAAAAAGGCTGGACATAGCACTGACTTAATGTTCTCCTGTGGCAGTAAACTCCAAAAGAAGGCTTCAGGCACCTATACTGCTTATTCTCTCTGTTTCTTCTACATGGGCTGCCCTCTCACTTAATCTTCTATCCTGTTGTCTTTGTGCTATGTAACACAGTTAAGAGGAGAAACTGTTTAGTCCCTATGACCTTCATTATCTGAATATCCTCCCTTCACTTGGCCTCCCCCTCTCCAGGTAAATACATCTAAGCCTCTCTTGTTTTACTAATCTCATCCCAAATATTTTTATTATATTTATTACCCACACAGCTCCTTATGATCTTTACTGTTTGATTTCTAGGGGTTTAAGGCCCTGGGGGATCAAACAAGTAATCTCACCTGCACAGACATCCTCAAATGTATTCTTTAGCCACTTTCTATCAGCTGTCAACTGCAATGCAGTTTTTCAGAGGCTTTGCTTCCATCAAAAGTTCCCAGCAAGTCTTCAGCTGATCATAGCTGTGAGATGCTGATTGTCTCAATGCCTTCAAATGGTAAGTGCACCCCGGGAGTATAGAAACTTTACTTTTCACCCAGAAAGTCAGGTATGTATTATTTAGAAAGAAATGTCTCCCCAGAAGCCTCTCCATCTCTAATCTCTATCCTCTTAAACCTGAGGCAACTATTTCAACTGACAGCTCAGCTTCAGCTGACAGTTTAGGTTATTTGCAAAGAAGGATTTTGATACTGTTCCCATCAGATGTGGTTCCCATCTTGTTCTTTACAACCCCTAGACTCAGCAGCCAAGATGGGCAAACACGAAGGAAAAGAGCGGGAGAATAGCAGGAACTATGGAAAAACATAGATGAGTCTTATGCATGAACCCAAACACAGATGAACTCAAACGAGTCTTGGGTAATAAAGTGTAGAAAAGACTGATGAGAAATATCTTTGTTAGGACTTACCATTCTAGAGGCCCTTGCTTTTGCCAGCTGATTGAAGACATTCTAATCTCACAATGTCTACTTTAAATGTTCTGGATTTTGATGTCAAAAAACCTGCAAATATTACCCAGCTGGGATGTTGTTGCTAGCAGTCAAGTCTTACCTATTCCGCTGGAGGAAATGGGTGTCTGATTGTCAAAAGCTTAGGGGAGAAAACCAGACCAGGTCTTGCCTGAGACAAAACCAAGATCTTGTCTGGTCTTCTCCCCTGAAATCAAACCAGGCTCTTCCCCTGCATGGTATTTAGCACTGTCTCATTTTGCTGAATGGCTTTCACTGCTGTTAGGTATCATCATGTCCTCTCAGAATGATTATGACCATCTTGCTGTGCTTACCGTGTTGCTGCCAGTAATTCTGCTATTACCCGGGCATACGGTGAAACAGATAATCCAAAGGGTGTTGCTGCATGATGAACTCTGGGCTTCTCCAAGAGAAAGCTTTTGGCAGCATTCAGGCTGTAAGAACTGGTTCTGTTGCACAGAAGGATTTGTTTGAAAGGTGGCGTTTCTTTTTCTTTTACAAGCCAGGGGAGGCTAATTCATCTTGGCTCGCTGCAGCCTTCTGCACCGTCTGTGGTGCCTGCATATTAAACACTTGGTTTTATATCTCCTTCTTCCTTTTCAGAGTTTACTTCTACTTCAGCTTGGGAAGAAGATTTTCTATTCCTTTTTTCATCCTTGTGCACCAGTAAGGCCATCCAACCTAGCCAGAGGAGGGGACACTGAGATTTAAATCCTGATTCCAGGTTTCCAAGGTCAAGTCAAACTTGAATGAATTAAGGATAAAGATGGATACATTATTATTACTCAGTCATCTGGTCTGAGTGTGAAATCAGCATGAGGTAATTGACTTGTAATGGCACCCAAGTCAGCTAGGTCTCTAGGATGGCTTCATCTAGACTGTTGTTCTTTATAGTGAGGTTCCCAATGAAGACTACAAAGGCTTTTAAACATAAAATATTAGTTCGGTTACAGAATATTTACTTAATCTTTCACACAGATAAAGCCCAAAATGAGTAGGTATGATGAATAATTTAAAATGGGGGTAAAACCAACTACTTCTTTATCCACTTGGTACTTGCTTCCAAACTGAGTTTTAAGCGCTTAATTGAGTTTGTGAGTTGCAGTAAATATTGCATAGTCTTCTCTGGTCTCCAAGAAGTTTTCTTTCTGTCCCTGTGGAGGCTAGGTTACGTCTGCTTCTGTCTCTTCTCTGACACTTCTCTCTCTTGAGCAGGTGGTTCACTAGACATTTGCTGCATGCATCTGTCTCTGCTCTTCCCTGCCATACCTTGCAGTAGGAAAAGTCGCTTTTCACAGGCATGTTCAGGTTTTTCCAGTGGAAGGAACAACCTCTTTCTTTCCAACCATATTATCTGATCTACTTAATATCCTCACAAAATAAGAGGATTCATAAAAATAGATACCATCTATATGTGGTGTGTTGACCTTGGTTGACCATCAGGTACTCACCCAGCTACTCTTTCACTCCCCTTCCTCAGCTGGGGGAAAAATAAGGTGAAAAGCTCATGGGTTGAGATAAAGGGGAGGATTTGCCCATTTACGAGCATAGGCAAAACAGACTCCACCTGCGAAAATTAATTTCTTGCCTATGAATAGCAGAGTAAGATAATGAGAAACAAACCCAAAACTTAAGACACCTTCCCCCAATCCCTTTCTTCCCAGGCTTAAATTCATTCCTGACTTCTACATGCTCTTCCTCACTTACATTTTCCCTAAATATCTATCAGTCAGCCCCAGAATTTGATCAGGAATGTTCTTCTTAACTTTGTAATTCATGTTGCACACTGAAAAGATGACTTTGTAAGCTCCATCTTTGTTATTCTGTCGTAATTGCAGTTTTGTGCTATTATTGGTCATAAAGGCAGCACAAGGTGTTTGGTTTTGCACATACCTGCAGTGATTAATTATCAGGGGAATTTTACAGAAAATCCTTAAAAAGCTGGAAGCTCAGCTTTAAGCACAACATGTGCCTCATTTCTTCAAAAGAAATATTAATTGGAGAGGATTTAAAGCTTCAGCTTGTAGAAACTAATCAGAAATTACTTATACCACTGTCAAACACAAAATCTACTGAAGCCAATGTATATGAAGGGAAAATTTTTCTAGCTAAATGCACACCAAGCCAAGAACTTCTAGCAGGGCTCAGAGCTTCTTACAGAAATCTGGGGAGTTTACTATAGCTCTTAAAAAGTTGTAGTGATCCATTCTCTAAGTCTTTCCTTGGGTCACTTCTCCCCTAAATCTTGAAACTAACAAAACTACTAGCACTTTGTCCATCTGCCTTTAGCAATTTTGTGAGCTGGCATGTAGGAATGAATAACAAATCAGACAAGAACAATTTTCCTTAGAGCTACAGAAATCTCTCAGCATGCTTATTTATACTCCATTAACTAAGCATTAAAGCAGAAATTGCCAATTCATGATGCTTTCAGAAAAGTAACCTTAAACACTTGCACACAGCATCTCTAGAAACTAGGAAGGTCTTGGTAAGGACATGCTTGCTAGATAGGGTTGTGTGCAAGTAGAATGCTGTGCGTTATAAAACAATAGACAATCCAATTCCAGCACCTTCAGATGGCTTTTAGAATGCAAATTTCAACTGTCAAGCCTTAATTAAAAACTACCAGTCAGCACTATTTTAAAAATGGAAGAGAACTAAGTGGTAGGTTGTTGCGGAAAATGTGCAAGTTGCATGCTAAAACAAGTAGGCAAGGTGACAGATATATAATTATCATCACATCAGGTGAAGGACAAGAAACAGTCTATGGTTCTTGAAGAGGTGGGGCTTCAGCAATCTTCAGTGTGGTAAGGGCTTCTTCAAGCACAGCTAATTTGTCATTCCGTTGATTTCAGAGGAGGATCTCCTTCTATGCCAAAACCTCCGTGAGCCTTCAAAACTGATGATGTACTGGGTGAGGTTCATGCATGAAGAGGTTAGTGTGAATACAAACGCTTGTGTTTCATGCATCAGCTAGGCATGAGTTTGAAGCACAGCACTGTGTTTGAATGTTTCTGTTCAGCAGCACATCACAGCTGTGCTCTAATCCCTCATTTAATAGAGAACCAGCAAAGCAATGAATCAAAGGCCCATTGCAGCTGGTTACTTGAATGCAAGAATCTTCAGCTTCTTCCTGCAAGTTTCAAGGCACCAAAATAGATCTCTGCTAAAAATGATCCTGGTGTTCCTGCCAGTGAAAGGGGGTTGGAACTGGATGATCTTAAGGCCCTTTCCAACACAAACCATTCTATGATTCTATGATTTTTGCTGCCTAAGAAGAAACCACTCAGAAATACTGTTCAGTGCTCCTTAAGACTATGATATTAATGCTACAAGCCTTAACAGTACCATCCTGATCCCCATAGCTACAACAGAGGGTGACTTTCTGCACAGATTTGTTCTGGTTAAACATACTAACGTGAAGCCACAGGAGTGCTCTGTTTGCCCAGGTTTCACAGGTCAGATCCTCTGACCTTCGCCCACTGCTGCAGTTGGTTCATAAGTGCACTGAGGAATAACAACAGCCTTGCGTCCTACAAACCAAAACCACGTTTTCAGTCTGCTTTCCTCTGCATGTCTGTATATCGCATGCTTGGATGGCACCTATAGTGTCAGAATGGCTACAGAAAGTAAAAAAGTACTTGCAAAAAAGAGGTGTAACTGTTAGCTCTTCATAAATACTTTAAGAAAACAGTGCCAATTCAGACTTTGAATTTTCTGGTTTTGGCAGCTTAAGGTTAAGCATGAAAGAAAAGGTAATCTTTTATATATTTAACCTGAGAATTTGGCTAAGCAGGCTTAACAGTCAAAGCTCAGTTTCAGAAATCGCACCATGCTAAATGGACTTTCCTCCTCTCTCTCCAGTTAGGAAACATTAGCTTTTAAATCTCTGCAGGTTTGGAATATCCAGTCTTCTGGATAATGTATAATCAGTACTGAAGAGGAATAATGTATTAGCTACTCAGACATCTGTCAGAAAATGTCTCTCTTTAGCAATTTTCCACATGTATGTGCTTGGCACATTTGACTTGACTGATTACTCATAAACAAAAATAGCATTATGGTACTTAATTATTGTTAACTCCTGGAGGGCGCTGATAGGGTTTAATGGCTCGATCTGTGCCTGGGGCCTTTCCCCTCCTGCCCATGGCCCAGGACCCCATTTCATCCCCACAGGGCCATCAGTCCCTGCCCCATGATACTACAGGATATTGATCTCCAGCTCCCCACAGCCCTGCCCTGCTTGGCCATGGGCCCTGCCAAGACATGGGCAAACATTCCTGTCCCCGTGTCCTTGCTGGGTCATCTCAGGGCTGTGTCTGACCCTTGGTCCCCTCACTGAGCCTAGTCCTTATCCTTCATTTCCCTCTGTCCCAGTCCTGGCCAGCTTCTGGCATCCATCAGAGCTCATCTGAGCCCAATTCCTTCTCCCCTTGCCCCATCTGGTCCCTGGGACCCCTTGGTGGTTCTGGAACCTTCTCCACTGTGGTTATGACAATGGTCCCAGCTTCCATCCCTTGGGGAGAAGCTGGATCCTGCTGCTCCGTCACAGCAACACAAATATACCAATAGTTAATTAAATCAAATTCAATTTTCTACACGCTCAGGTTGTATTGCTTGTGAAAAAAGGGAGGGGGATAAAATGGAGGTTAATGTAATTCTGATCTCCTCATGTTTGTTGGTTTTACTTACTCCTAGATCCTATGGACATTTGTGAAGACTGTGCATTGCCTTGGGAAAGATAATTCAACTTGAAATAAAACTGATGCTGTCTCCTCTTTAGCATAAGTTTGGACCATTTATGGTGACTGATCTCTTCTTGGTGCTATAAACATGAGTGCAATGATTCCAGAACACTTATAAATCAAAATAAATGATATTCCACAAAAGGTTGTATGCAAATACTATCCTACAGGGTGGTAAGTGCCCCTGAATTCCCACTTGTCAGAAAGGTAAATAAAATCAATGAGCTTTTAACAGATACATTATTTCATTATGTGACAGTTGAAGCACAGTGTGAAATATAAACACAAATCAGACATGGCACCTGCCAGTGCTTGTTGAGCTGCGTGTTCTTTTCAAGCTCATGATTTAAAAATCTTAAGAACTGGAATAATAGCCCTTCAATTTTTTAAAGTATTTTTTCCTCTGAAAATCCACTGAGACATTGCCATGTGGATTGTTTTTGATTGCTCAGATCCTCCATGCTGTGTTTCAGTTTCCTGAGGTTTCAGTTGCTGTGTTCTAAAGGCATTGAGAAGGCTTCCCTGAACATCATGGCATCTCATTCTTCTTTTCCATATGATGTCTTAAACTGTGCTGTTCCCTGATGGCTACAAAAAACTGATGGGTCACTGCCTATCTCAGCCAAATCATTGTCATTCTGTTCAGATTTTGTTGATGAGTCTGGTGGCATTCACATGATATGACATGCTGGTAAATCAGACCCAAATTTCAATTGATACTTACAAGTGTTCCTTTCCATTGTCTATAACTGGAGTGAAGGCAACTAGCGTAGAACGACTCCTATTGTAAACCTCTGAATTTAGATGAGGGGAATTGAGCGCTTCATTTTCTTCTACTCTATGTCTTTATTCTCTGCTCTTCCAGGACCAATGCCAATATCTTTCAGCTCAGCAGACATACAGTCATAGGATATTTCAAGTTGGAAGAGACACATCAGGATCATCAAGTCTAACTCAATGCTCCTTGCAGGGCAACCTAAAACTAAACCTCTTCTGTGGACATAAAAGGGACTTGGTAGGAACAGACTTTTAATGGCACCCTGCATAACTGAAAAAGGGAAAAAGAGAGCAGGGTCTCTTTCTTGCCCACATTCTGACTTTCAATATTCTGTATCCTTTGGTTGTTGCTGTTACTTTAGTATTGGAATTAGCTGGAATTTAGTCATTCATCATTCCTTCTGCTGATACTGCCCTTCCAATCATTCCTGGTTTGTTGCTTGAAAAAACTCTGAGGAAGTATATTTAGCTTCTATCATTTCAGCAGGTGAAAAAAAATGAATACATAAATGTTAGGTCCTACCTACACTTAGCTCACACTTCAGCTTTCTCTCTTTTTCTTTTTCCTCTGAGTGTCGTGGAACATCTTCAATCAGTTTTCCTAAACTCCCAAACTTCCAGTGAGAGACTTAGAAAAGCAACAACATGCTGTAGATGTCACGAGAAAATGGGACTGTTTTCTATCGAATTTACATATTGTGATAACGTTTTTGCACTGAATTTTTTGAAAGTGTCTGGCAGTGGTGGGCGGCACTGACATGAATTGCTCATTCACCTAGATGATGTGACAGCAAGGATGACTAAATCGGGACTACTAGGGAAGATAGTCACAGTATAGTCCTTTGTCCTCACATGCTGGTAAAAGCAGGCTTTTTAGATCAATGTCAAGTTCCATAGTAGACTGCGTTGAATAAATGCATAAGAAGAAGAAATAACATACCAAATATTATTAAATAACTTTTTTTTTCCCTTCATTGAAGTGCTAGGGAAAAGAGAATTGCAAGTTTCTGAGTCAGAAGCAAAATGTTTCTCAGTCAGAAGCAAAATGTTCCTCAGAGGACTTTTTGACTATCTAAATGATGCAGGTCTGCAGTGCTTCACCTTGAGGAAAGCAGTATCACTGAGGAAATGGCATGCAACATGAGGGGCTGCAGCTGGCAAAGAGATGTCTGTGGGTCATCTCCTTGTCAGTTTGAAAACTGGGGATTCTTGGGAGTGGCTTTGTAATACAAGCAGTCACTTACTCAAAGAGAAAGGAATTGCCTACACTAACCATGACCAGTGTTCTGGACAGGCTTTTCACAGCTTGAAAGCCTAAAACAGTCTTTATATTAGCAAATTACCCGACAAAGAGCTGACATGAGGCTATGTCATTTCTAGTAAATAAAATATACCTAGGGCTGCTTTTAGATACTGATGTGGAACAGCCCATATCTGTACCATGTATACTGCCCTTCTCCCAGATAGGGTGGCCACATATAACTGTCCACATGAATCCTGTCCAGAAATTATTTTTGGTGAACTCAGCTGACATGGAATGAAATCATCTTAGCTCTGTAAGATGAGTTCCTGCGCCTGGGAATGTCTCCTAATAGAATTTCTTTAATTGAAATAGCTGTAACTACAATATATTTTTCATACAATGTATCTCAAATAGCCTCAGTTTCTGAAGAGAAGTTGTCTGGTTTTTCTTCTTGCCTCAAAACATTAACATTTTGAAAGAGGGCCCTTCTGTCTGTACTTGTGCAGACGCTACTATGTGAGATCCTGCTCGGTTATGGTGACCCCTGGGAGCTACCAAATTCTACTGATAATAATCCAAGAAGTATTTCTGGTAGAAGAGGCACTGCAGATTTCCTGAGGCAACCTTACTCACCTGCTAACCTTCTTATGAGAAAGAAACTTAGAGGTTCAGATTTGTCCTTGGGAAGTTTATTTGCATCTGCAAGGAATGAAAGAAAAAAAAAGAAAAAGAAAAAGAGGATTAGTTTTAATGACCGGTTTGTCGTTATTTCCCGCCTTCTGCAAAAACAAATTAGGATCTGTATTTTTACTGTTTCCCTCCCATGGAGAAGAGAAATATTTAGTTCTATAAATATTTGATCGGGCCTCAGCCACCTGGAAAAGCTTGCAGAGGAGGAAATAAACTCCAGGAGGCCAGATCTTCTCTTGGTATCTGGTTCACCACATTGGACACAGAAATACTGGGACAGATTTCCCAGGCAAGCTCAAGGAACATTAGTTCCAGCTGGTGTGGTATGTGCTTCCACACGACATTGCAAAGCCTGCACCTGCCTCCGTGCACAGCCAGGTTTGTGGGTGAGATTCATCTCACTGCAGGTTAGGTGTCTATATATTTCACATTTGCATCAGCGACAAGTCATCTTAGCTTCCATTTACTTCCATGGAGAGTAGTTGGACTTTTAGAATATGATTGACATGATTTGTTTCAAATATCTACTCAGAATGAGACTTATTTAATTCTATAAATACCTGTTTTTCTCTGTTTTTTTGCAAAGAAAGCCTGGACTTATTAGTTCATATGTGGACATCCCTCCTTCATCTGTAGGATGACATCCTGTTTCATAAGAAATATTTTAGATGCTCCCGCTAAGCTACAGCTGTGGTGAACTTGCTGAGTTTTTTAACTGAATTACTGTCCAGGACTGGATAGCAGGTTAATATATATATTAGCCTATATGACCATCTATTGTTTGGGAATTCAAGAAAAAGCAAGATAGTAACTGTACAGAGAAATTAGAGTCATATTAATGTATTGCATCAATCCTATGGCCATGACACTTGGGCAGAAGATCGCACAAGAAAAACAAATGTTTATTTCTCTGTAAAGGATATTCATGTCTTGTATTCCTGCAGGATGAAGTTTCTTGATAGGAGTTGGGACAGAGGCCTTGCTATCTCAAAGCAAATATGCATCCTGAAAAAGCATTTCCCAAGCAATGAGTTCAGCTCCTCACAGGTCCTTGCTGCTGAAGTGGCTTAAAGCTATGAAGAAACTGTGTCATGCTGTTCAGAGCAGGGCTAGCTGTAGATATTTCTGGGTTGCAAAATGTACTCAGAGCATTCCACAGTCATAGTTGAATGCATTATTCACTAGGTTTCCCCTTCTTCCCATCATTCATACAGCTCATGAAGTGAGTAATTTGGGGTTATATAGTACACTGGGAGTTTTTGTCAGCACATTTCAAAGAATATTTCATGTAAAATCATTGTATGGTATTTGTTCAGGTTTAATAAACACACCAGGAAAGGATGAAGGACAACTGATGGAAAAGAAAGAAAAGCCCTGCTTCATTACCTGTACCAAGACAGAGTATTCCAGTCATGACAATATGTCAGCATTTAGCCAGGAGACAGAGTACCCACTAGTGTGATGTAATTATTGTTCTATATGTAGGGTTATTGAGGAAAGGGAGTTGATTGACATCTGATCAATACTGGACTTTCTCTCATATTTAAGCAGATGTTAGGATTAACTGCGGCAGAGCTCATGCTCCCCGGTGAAGCTTGAGGTGACTCATCTTAACCTTTTGCTTTAGCAAGTGTGGTGATTGTGTCCTTAGTGTGTTAAACATACCTGCAGGCTTCATGAGGAAAGAGATTTTAAAGCCTCCGAGGTTTTACAGTGGACTTTGGCTTAGGTCCTAAAGTAAGTAAGCATGAGGTAGGACTAGAGGAGCATCTGTTGTGTGCAGCTCAACACTAGGGTGGGAAGAGGTAGGCGGAGGACAGAGACATCTCCCTGAAAGGCATCATCACTGTTTTTCCTCCTTTGTGTGCTGCTGGGGGAGCAGTTTAACAAGCAAAACATGCAGACAAACAGTGCAGCAGATGGTGCAACCTACTATTGAGGAAACATTTCAAAGGGTAACAAAATATGGTTGAAACCAGCTTACAGTTTACACACTGAATGCAAAACTGAACATGCTGTTTTCAGCAGGCTGTAGCTGTTTTCATTTGTTGATGCCAAGTGCTTTGGGGAGCCACGGCTCCAAAGCGGTTAGTGCAGCAGCAGGAATCCCTGTAATGTACAGACTTGGCTCAGCTGGGTAGGTAGGGTAAGACTGCGTTCTCACCTGCAAATGGGCTTTAGTATAAGCAAAAGGATCCTTCAGGGATACTGCCAGTGCAATTTCCTGAAGTTTGTTCTCTTTATCCCTGTTTTTCTGTCTGTGTGCCACTAATAACTTCTAAGCCCAGGAGAATTTGATAGATACACATAAATGGTAAGGAAGATTTCATAAAAGCAACAACAATAAAAAAAGAATCCAAAATCCAAGAGAAGTTGTAGTTTCCCAAGAAATCACACTGCATTTCAGTGAAGAGAAAGATTAGAAAGAAAATATTAAAGACCTTTGGATAAATTATGAGGTCTTTACTCACCCTAAACATTTTATATGAATAAAGGAGAAGCAAGTAGAGACCATTAAACATTCATGCAGAACAGCAGGAGCAGATAGGAAAGAAATCAGAATGGACAATGCAGAATAAACTGTAGGTAGCAAGAGAAACTGGAGGTAAAAAGAAGTCATTCTTTGAGCGGATTAGTAGCAATAGAAGACACAAAGTAAAGTGTCAGACATTTATTCAATCAAATGAATAGCTATTACTAAATGGTGTAAAGAAAACTTTAAAAAAGAGGTGAAGGATGGAGTTTTTTTCCTTTCACTGTTCATTATAAAGCTTACTTATGACAAGTGGCAAAGTCATTATTAACAGCAATGAATAACTAAACCAAGAACATGAGCAGATAGTATTTGACAGTATTTTTGTACACTGCATGTTTTTCAGTTTGTCTGGGTCTTCTGATCTCAATATGGGCTAAACCAGCCTCAGAAGCATTAGTAGTTGTCTTTGAGAACTTGTGGAGGACATATAAGGTATTGCTGCACAGGAAAGGAGCAATCTTACATGTACCTGTGTAAAGGGAGAAAGAAATGAAATGTAAATCTATAAACAAGTCAACATCAGGTCATATCCTAGAAAGAATCTAAACCAAACAGTCAGCAGTGACTTGCAAGCATTTGGATGATAACAAAGAGCAGCAAAGATGAATTTGTCAAAGAGAAGATATCTTGTCAGATCAATATAATTTTCTTTTATGAAAGAATAACAGTTGATGTAGACAAAGAAGAAGCAATAATCATACTTTGTTTTCACTAAGGTTTTTGACATTGCCTCTCATTGCTTTCTTGTAAGCAAACTGGGGAGACATATCCAAAGTAGAATTGCTGTTGGAGAGGAATGTGGAGTGATACATAACCAGGTAAAGTTATCACTTGTTTCCTTTCAAACTGCAAGAGTAGTCCTCTTCACTCTGATATGTCAATGACATAAATTACATAATCAAATCAAGGCTATGCTTATTAAATATGTAGATGACATCCAGTTTATAGACACTTTGTAGGTATGTTAGAGGACAAGACTCAAATTCAAGGTGATCTTAATAAATTAGAGAAACAGTGTGAAAGAAACCACAGCGCAGGCAGATATATTCCACCATTTCTTAAAAGAATTTTGACCTAAAGTAAATACTAACAATAAAGATTCACTCTTTAAAATTATCTAGAGCCTGAAAACTTTGTGGAGAGACAGCTGCAATGATAAATGTAGATCAGGTGAAATCAGAAAAATGGAAATATCAAAAGGTGTCAGGAGCAAAAAGGATGAAAACTCTGAAATCATCCAGAAATGTGTCCTGGTTTCACCTGGGACAGAGTAATTTTCCTCCTAGTAGCTGGTGCAGCGATGTGCTTTGGCTTTAGTCTGAGAACAACGCTGATAACACACTGACGTTTTAGTTCTTGCTAAGTAATGCTTACCCTGGTCAAAGACTTTTCAGTCTTTCATGCTCCGTCAGTGAGAAGGGGGTACAAGGAGCCAGCAGGGAGCAGAGACAGGACACCTGACCCAAACTAGACAAAGGGGTATTCCATAGCACAGCACATCATGCCCAGTATATAAACTGGGGGGAGTTATCCAGAAAGCCCAGATCGCTGCTTGGGTCAGGCTGGGTATCGGTCAGCAGGTGGTGAGCAATTGTATTGTGCATCACTTTTGCTTATTTGTTTTCTTTTCTCCTTTTAGTTTTATATTCTCTCCCCTTGTTATTTCCCTTATCATTATTATTATTAGTAGTAGTATTATATTGTACTTTATTTATTAAACTGTTCTTATCTCAACCCATGGGGTTTACATCCTTTCAATTCTCCTCCCCATCTTGCCCGGAGTAAAAGAAGGGAGTGAGCAAAAGGCTTTGTGGTGCTGTGTTACCAGCTGGGGTTAAAGCATGACAAAATATTAGTTATAAATAAACACTAGCAAACATATTAACAGTCTGTTTTCAGAAGGAAATGTGTTCTGAAATCCATCAAACATAGATTTACGTGTTAGCAGTCCTGTTTTAAAGTAGAGTAACGGATTAAATGACACCATTAGGTCCTACCATATTTCTTGCATATATTCCATTTATTTTATAGGTTTAATTTATTTAAATTATACTTATTTATTTATTAATTTATGTTTCTATTGAATTTCATAGAATGATCTGTGAAGCACACGGGAACTGACGGATCTTACACTACTGCGGTTTCAGTCATCTGATGCTATTTTAAAAGTGTTTATTTTGACAATTTTCTGAGCATTACTGTGCCATTTTTATATTGACAGATTCTCACAGGGCAGAATGTCACTAATTGAATCTAATGAATATGGCTGGAGACTTATGGCAGGCTAGAGGTAATAGCGAAAACAACAAATACACATCAAGAGTTCTGCGGATACTAACAGCAGGGATGTGTCCATCAACAGAAAATTGCATCATGGCTACAATCTGCATATGCAAATACCAAGAGCTTTGGAGAATTTATATAATAACAGCAGGCATTCACTCTGGGATACTATGATCTTATGGATTTATAGACAACTCTACTCATATGGCAAGAGAGGCAGAAAACATGAGACAGAAATATGTGGTAATTAGGAATGCTCAGAAGGATACAACAGGAACTGCTATATGAGTTTTATTTTAGACTCCTTACAGAAAGAGTTGCAGAGTTGCATATGACATGCACATTAAAGCTCCATCCCTGGCGGTGTTCAAGGCCAGACTGGACAGAGCCTTGGGTAACATGGTTTAGTGGGAGATGTCCCTGCCCATGGCAGGGGGTTGGAACTTGATGATCTTAAGGTCCTTTCCAACCCTAACTATTCTATGATTCTATGATTCTATAATACAATTGTCCTAAGAATGTGAAAAAGGGACTGCTGGTTTTTGATCTCTAAGACTTTTGTTACTAGAAAAGACGGTAAATATATAGATTTCCTATATATTGATTTTAACATTTTGGAGTGAAAAGAGCTTGTAACCAAATTCTGATACCACATATCAGAATGTAATATGTTGAGGTTCTTTTCTGTGTATTGAGTTAAGGTTCCTCTATTGAGAGAAAGGAAAAGAGCTGGAAATGCTATGGCTATCTCTATACAGCTAAACAAGAAAGGTACAAGGACTAAACCCTGCCAAGCATGCCAGCAGCCATGGACTGGTTCAGGTCCATAGTTTTCTGATGTCCTTCAGAGCAGACTTACTGGTTCTCTGCTGTTAAGGGGATACTGCATACTCCAAGCTGTGGGTCGCCTATGGGGTCCGTGTGCATGTCACCTTCTTCTCAAGCACTAACAAAATGCATTAAGAAGAGATAAAAAGGATTTCTTTAAATGATTTTGCTTTCTTTTAGCAGAGCATCATTGCATAAAGCTTGATGCTACTCAGGAATGCTCTGTTCCTAATTAAAGGATTTGTGTTTATAAGAGTTTGTTTCTTATGTTCTCTGTATCTGCTTCACCCACACGAAAAAAAATGAAGAAAATGCATTTACATAAGGTGATTATTCCTCAATTCTATTTCAGAGGGTGTTTGTTTTTAGAGACACATCACTCAAGTCCTTGTTATCCTTATTGTGTGCAATACAATACTGCAGAGTTTAAATGTTCAGTCTTCAGACTAAATAAAAAGTGGCTATTAAAAAGTATGAGCTTGTTCAGAAAGTAAACAAGGTTATGCACCACACTTTCCAATAATAAGAAAAAACAGCTAGACCATGAAATAGCTGTAGAAAAAAACCAGTAGAAAATGTAGTGCTGTGAAAAGCCATAAACTTTGCTAAGATTATTATACATGGAGGGCACTTTAGATTTACTCATGTGGTGGGCTGACCCTGCCTGCATGCCATGTGCCCATCAAATCCGCTCTATCACTGCCCTCCTTAGAAGGACAGGGGAGAGAAAATACACTGAAAAGGCTCATGGGTCGAGATAAGGACAGGGGGATATCATTCACCAATTACCATCACAGGCAAAAGACTTTAATTAATTACCAATCAAATCAGAGTATGATGATGAGAAATAAAAAATAAATATTAAAACACTTCCCCCCACCCTTCCCTTCTTCCCAACTTTATTCCTGAATTTTCTGCCTCTCTCTCCCAGGCAGCATGGCAAAATGGGGATTGTGGCCAGTTCATCACAAGTTGTCTCTGCTGCTTCTTCCTCCACAAGGGAGGACTCCTCACACTCTTCCCCTGCTCTAGTGTGGGGTCCCTCCCACAGGAGACAGTCCTCCATGAATTTCTCCAACAGGAATCCTTCCTGTTCTGATTCTATCCATGTCCTCTCTGCTCTTTTATACTACATATACTGCATAAATATAAAATACAAACTCTTTTATACTGTACAAATTCCTTGGGCAGTGAGCATCTTTTTGTTCACATTTCTACAGTAAAAAGGGTGCTTGATCACCATTAGTTTTTTACATCAATATCTTACCTATGAAACGTGTACGGTAAGATAACCAAAGGTGAGTATTTTGCAAGCCACAGCAGGCCATGCTCAAGGCAATCCTGAGATGAATGCTTAAATCAATCTTTTATCTTAAAAAGGAAAAGAAAAACTTTTAAATTGAAATGGGGTAGTTGCTTAAGTGGCAGAATGAATTGTTCTGAAGGTCTGATTTCAATGTACACCTACTATGGATGGTAAATATGACCCACAGAGCAGCCAGATATACCTGCAATGCAAGTAATAATGAAAAAATATATTCTGGATGTAGCAAGTTCTCAGAATGCCAGCTTAATATTTGTCAGATGATACCCTGGGAGGGCAGCTCATTGAATTTTCATACATTGCAGTCCCAAGTGAATCCTGCTCCTGATTCTAGACAGGCCAAAATAATAATGTTTTGTCTCTACATACTTCTTCCCTACAAATAGAGTTGAGATTTTCACAGTTCCTTGGTGGCTCATGCTCAATATTGAATTGACATAACATGTGCTAAAACCACTTCCCAGAACAAAGCACATAACACTCAGACTTGTTGTTCTTAAGGCTTTCCCCTTTCCTTAGATTGAGGCTCAAGCCTGTTTTACAGGAACTGTAGTGCACCTGTTATTTTCAAAGCGCTGTGCTGAAGACTGAGGATACAGAGCAGACAGCCAAAAGGGTCAAACAGGTTCTGCATCAGGGAACATGTTTTTGTGTCCATGCTTCAGACAGACTCCAGACATCAGATATCTATCTATAAGATTAACTCCAGACACTGAAGAGCTCTTAAGCCTGTGATTTGTCTGTATGAAAGATGGTGGAAATTTTGATAAGAAGTGGGGATTAAGCAGCATTTCTGAAATGTTTAATATGATAAAGAATAGGCTTGAGTTCAAAAGTGGGCAGCTGCTTCTTGTTCTTTTCGACCATTTCTGAGTAAAGAGGTGAGGGTAAAACAGAGACATAATTTATTCAGATTTCAGTAAGAATGTTGGTATTTGAGTAGATAAAAGATGTCAACACCCTGCCCCTAAGCCAACATTTTTGTGTAAGAAATAATTGATAATAGGACTCTAAAAATCTAAAAAGAGAGAAAACTGTCAGTTTTAGAGGGCCAGAAGGAAGTTCATAAGGAAGATTCAGAAGAATAAGTAGTGGTGTATGCACACAGCCCAGTGTTAATCACTCTTCCAGACTTCCTGTTTGGGTATTGTGTTTTCTTAGAGAAGAAGATAATATGTTGCAGTGAAATCAGCAGCACCTCCACATGCCATCCTCTTTGAAGGCTGAAGGACTAACTGAGCCTCCTAGCTGCAATAATGGATTGCCATGGCTCTGCCACCTGTGTACCTGTGGGCTTGCCTTCCTGACTGGTGGAGGACCATCCCAAGAGTGGAGCTGAAGGAGAGGGGAACAGAGAGAGATGCATGTTAACTAGCTTTGCTTTATTTTAAACTGAAAAGTTAATTTTTACCTATGCTGGAAAAAATTCTCAAACCATCTCTAGTTCTACTTATGCTCTCTTCTGGCCAAAGGCAAGGCTAAGATAACAAAATCATGATGGGTAGCAACCTGAGCAATGCAAGACACCAGTTCTGGATACCTCATTCTGGATTGGAGACTTAAAATCTAGCCTAGCCTGCGTTCAGAATTTGATTAAGAAACATAAAGCTAAACATCCCACATGAAGGAATATACACTTGTCTAAACTCTCCAGTGGGTATGGTCAATAGAAGTCTTGATTCAGTCATCTGCACACAGGCTTATCATGTCAGTTGAAACAGACTAAGGATATCAGCTGGCCTCTGTGTTTTATTCCACAATGACAGATGACTCCCATAGATCTTCTGTCATAGCTGCCAGTATTTTACAGATGTTAGTAACCCGCTGTGGAGAGTAAAATAGTTCTAGGAACATATGTTTAGGCAGTTGTTTTGCATCTCTAGTCAATACAGTCAGTGGAGTCTGGAAAGTGATCCACCTATCTGATCAAGTGTAAGTGTCTGTATTGATGCTAGTTGGAGCTTATATGCAAACTCCAAAGCTGTAGACATCTGAATTCTACTGTGTGTACCTGGCATTGATGAGGTTAATTTCTTCCAAGGAGATGTGAATTCGTATCTCCTGACAGTTTTGGCAGTGACTAGGTCAGCAACACCAAGAGTGTAAATTTGGCTGCAGTTGCGCAAAAGGCTCCTTAGAAAAGCTCTTTAGCATGTGCAAAAAAGTAAATATGTGTATATGACTCACTAAAGCTGATGTTTAAGAGCTGGCCTGATTAAAGAGAGATAGTTACATAAGTGTCGTGGTTTAAGTCCAGTCAGCCATGTGTCTCTCTAGCTCACTGTCTCCCCTTCCCCCCACATTCCTCCCTCCCGCTCCCAGAGGGATGGGAAGGAGAATCGAAAAAATGTAACGCCCACGGGTTGAGATAAGAGCAGTCCAGTAACTAAGGTATAACACAAACCACTGCTGCTACCACCAATGATAATAATGATAAGGGAAATTACAAGGGGAGGGAACACAACCGCTCACCACCCGCTGACCGATACCCAGCCTGACTTGAGCAGTGATCTAACCCTTCCGGGTAACTGCCCCCAGTTTATACAGCAGGCATGATGTGCTGTGGTATGGGATACCTCTTTGGTCAGTTTGGGTCAGGTGTCCTGTCTCTGCTTCCTCCTGGCTTCCCCTCCTCCCTGGCATAGCATGAGGCTCAGAAAGTCCTTGGTCAACGTAAACATTGCTGAGCAGCAACTAAAAACATCGGTGTTATCAGCGCTGTTCCCAGTCTGAAAGACAAAAACACAGCACTGCAGCAGCTACTAAGAAGGAGAAAAAAATGACTGCTACTGCTGAACCCAGGACAATCAGGAACTCCAGCTGGAAGAGGTATATTATGCAATAATGCTTGAAAGAATGACAAGAAGGCATTTAGAGAGACTAGGAAATTCTTAATAAGTTTATGATATGAAAGAGACAAAATATCATTATTATGTAAGTTTTAAAACTAACTATTCTGTTCGATCTTGCTGTATTCAAGCTTTGTTGGAGTACTATCATGAAAATCGACCCTTTAAATTAAATTACTATTAAGATGTAAACTAACGTCATTTAGTGTTCAAAACTCACTGTTTTGCAGTGAGTCTTGCTAATGCTACAGAGGGTGCAGAATGGGAGATCTTGACCTTTTGCCTAGTATACAAGATTTTGAAGAAGATCAGCTTACTGTTATACATGGATAATATGCTAAAAACCATCTGCAAATGATGGCCAGAGATAGTAGAAACAGAAAGAAAATAAGAGACTCGTTAGCTTCCTGGAGGCTCAAGTCTGGAATACAAATCATCAAACCATCTCTGGCTAGACAATAAAGTATTAACTAACTAGATCCAGTTCTAAAACCTGACCTGTGATGATTTTGGCTGGGATAGAGTTAATTTTCTTCGTAGTAGCTAGTATGTGACAATGTTTTGGATTTGTGCTCAAGCAGTGTTGATAACATTGGGATATTTTATCTATTGCTGAGCAGCACTTGTACAGCATCAAGACCTCTTCTGCTTCTCATTCTGCACCTCACAGCGAGTGTGCTGGGGGTGTACAAGGAGTTGGGAGGGAACACAGGTGGAACAGCTGACCCCAGCTGACCAAAGAGATATTCCACATCATACGGTGGTGTGCTCAGCATGTAAAGATGGGGGAAGAAGAAGGAATGGGGGATGTTTGAAGTGATGATGCTTGTCTTTCCAAGTAACCCCTACACATGATAGAGCCCTGCTTTCCTGGAGGTGAATGAACACGTGCCTGCTCATGGAAAGTGATGAATGCAGTCCTTGGTTTGTTTTGCTTGTGTGCACAGCTTTTGCTTTACCTATTAAACTGTCTGTATCTTATGAGTTTTCACACTTTTACCCTTCCTATTCTTTCCTCCACCCCACTGGGGGAGAGTAAGCGAGTGGTTGTGTGGGGCTTAGTTGCCAACAGGGTTTAAAACACAGTGTGACGCTACAGACGTTGCTTAAGCAACACTTCCATTGAAGTTAATGGAAGTGTTGACCAAATAACCACTAACCCCTGGGCCTTCAGAGGGGCTTTGCTGTGTGCCAATGCTCAGCCACACCTGACCTGTTTGCAGAAAAGGAGCTCCTCAAAATTGTCCTTAGATAAATTCTTGAGCCACTTTTGTCATTGGCTCTTTTTAGTCCAAAAGTTTCTACCCCAGTCTTCCAAAGATATGCAAGAATCATGACTATCTGTGCAGTCCATGTGCTTTCATCTCAAGTACCCAATAAATGCCAATAAAAATAAGATAGTGGGAGTGCATATGAAGAGTGCTTGAGGCAGATATTTTGAGGGACTGAAAGGGATTGACATGAGCAGGAAAAAAAATGGGTGTGCAATACATATGTTCATGCCTGAGCCCTGTGTTTGCCCTCGTAAGGAGGTAATGCCACTTCTGCCTGACCTCCCATGTCTGCTCTGGTCAGAAGGTGGTTCAGGCAATCAGCACAACGAGTAGTTTACACTTCCTAAGGTGAAAATGTGGCCTGAGATCTTGATCTGAACTAATGATTCCCCTGAGTCCCTGAGTTCACGGATTCTTTTAATCATCATTAAGAAAGTGCATCTTTTTTTGTTTTTATGGCCTTAGGGGAGAGTTGTTTCACTTACAAAACAAGCAATGAACATTCTCTGACAGTTTCAAAACAAAACAAACTTGAAAAAAAGTTCAAGTGTATCACCATCAATTTTAAAAAACAATGCATTTTTTTCCTGGTCTCCAGCTCAAGCGCATTTATTCCGCTGAGGGATTACTTTTATTTTTCAGCTGTGACTCACTGAATATGTGACAGAGCCTTGTTTCAAGAAATTTATTGAAGCTGAAGAAGATGTTAAAACCAGACAAGCACCTGGAAATGCCAAAAGTGGAAAAAAAAGCAAATACAATTTATTTCAAGGGAAGCCATGGCATAGTCCCTGATGACCCCTGTGTACAGAGAAAATATAATTGTTCTCCTACTCTACTTCCCCCCTCTTAAACTTTCATATGAGCTCAGAGGATAAAGTTTATTTATCAGTCTGGTAATATCATTAATATCCCTGAAATGCATTTTGGAGACAACTGGCAGTAGATGCCATTAGCTTTCTTATACATTGATTAAAATATTAACTTTCCAGAGCCATATTCCCTAACTGTAACATTTGCATATGGATAAACTAATTAATGGGGGAGGTAGTGTATCTAACTAGACAGGAAAATTACAGGTTTTAATTTCCTGGCATCTGTATCACTAGTTATTGTGATGAACATCTGAAAGAAATTCAGAATGGCCTTTGAAACAAAATTAGAGTAGCTTACCCTCTGGATACAAATGAAGTTTTGGTATGCTGCGCTAACCTGTGTGAATGCTTTGCCAGACAACTTTAATGTTGGATCCAGATATGCAATAGATGAAATCAGGAATTCTGTAGTGTCCAGAAGTTCTGATACAGCAAAGCCCTTAAGTACGTGAGTAATCCAGTCTTCCTACAATAATGTGTTTAAGTATATATTTAACTCTTATTGTTTTCAGTGGAATTTAGCCACATACTTGAAGTTGAGCACATACTTATATGCTTTACTAAACCAAAGGTGCATTGGATGAACTGGTTTTTCATGGGAACTGAGAATGCTCACTATCTTAACATTTGGCCTCTTTGTTAAACATCTGTCCTTTACCTGTTTATTCATATGCCTGCATTGAAACCTCCTGCTTATACAGCTATTAGAAACCGCATGTGATGAGGTGTGTTGTGGTTTAAGTCCAGCTATAACTCAGAGAACCACGCAGTCTCTCTCTCACTCCCCCGCCTTCTTTTCCCCCCCAGCTCTCAGAAGTATGGGGAGGAGAATGGGAAGAATGTAACTCCCACGGGTTGAGATAAGAGCAGTCCAGTAACTAAGGTATAACACAAACCACTGCTGCTACCACCAATGATAATAACGATAAGGGAAATTACAAAGGAAGAGAATACAACCGTTCATCACCCACCGACCGATATCCAGCCCAAAGGAGCAGGGGTCTAGCCCTTCCCAGTTTACATCCTGGGCATGATGTGCTGTGGTATGGAGTACCTCTTTGGTCAGTTTGGGTCAGGTGTCCTGTGTCTGCTTTCTCCCAGCTTCCCCTCCTCCCTGGCAGAGCATGAGGCTCGGAAAGTCCTTGCTCAGAGTAAATATTACTGACCAGCAGCTGAAAACATCAGTGTTATCAGCACTGTTCCCAGGCTGAAAGTCAAAAACACATCACTGCACCAGCTACTAAGGATTAAAAATGACTGCTGCTGCTGAGCCCAGGACAAGGTGTATCCTTTAGTCAAGGCAACCATTAATGTAGTTGTAGTTATATTGACAAAAACATCTTTTTTTTCCCATGTTGCTAATCTCACTAGCAAAATATGAAATAAAAGACCCAGCACTCAGATTTGCCAATACAGTTTAATACATTTTAGAAGGGTTTTGTGGTGATAATGTGCCAAGGGCTTTATGATCAATAAAGTGATTTTAAGTGGGGAATTAGCTTCCGCAGTTTCAGGTTTTAAAATATTTTGGGAGACAATGGAGCAGCTAACTAAGGAGAAAAGAATAGTCTAGGTTATTAGATGAATACTCAATGTTCTTTAAAATTGTGATATCAGTCCTGTGTGAAGAAATAATCCTGGAGAAACTGTGGTAAGTATAAAGAGATCTGGAAAGCTATTTGATACAATTAAGTGGTCAAGGATGGTTTTACTTATCAACCTGGAAGGGGATGATTGCATCAATTATGTGTTTATCTTCTAATATATGTATTAGGTGGATGAATTACTGCTATCTCTTTATATTTAACAAAGGAAAAAAAAACCTGAAAATCATTATAGAAGGCCCAGAAAATACTAATTTGAATAAGAACTGGAGAATCATCTCACTGAGTCTGATGCATCCAGAACTTAAGCACCTGTCCCTGACAGGTTTTCTGTAATTCTTCTGAAATCAGTCGTGGGTGCAGTGAGAGAACCTCTCCTGAAAAGAAGTCATTCTGTGTCAGAACAAATCTTGAGAGGTGGAATGAGTAGTCCTATGAAAATTCCAGTCTCTCTTGGTTGAACATAGAGGAAGTAGAAGAGCTTGCTTTAACTTGAAGCTTAACTTTTAGAAATTTATATGCCCATTTCATTAATTTTTAGTGCATTTTAGAGTCTTTGAGATCTGGGTGTTCAAAATACCCTAGTGGGGTAAACGAAAGTAGGTGAGAGCAGGGTGGGGAGCAGAAAACAGGGCTCTCTAAGGTACTTCTCTGTCTTGTATATTATACAGAATAAGTCTCTGGGATGTCCCATAGGACGGACCTGCCACGATAGCCCCATAATAATGGAAAGAAAGATGTTCTGGTCTTTTTTTGATCTGGTGAATGATATATTCTGGGAATTAGCTTCAGGACAAAAGGATTTATGGAAATAAGGTCTTACTATAGATACATTTTGCTTTGAAGGAATACTTTCCTGGTTATATTAAAATATATATGGATAGGCCTGATGAATGCTTTAAGTCAACCAGATTCTACTGACATAGCCAGGAGCACAGTGAATAGGTGCTAGCATTTGTGTCATAGAGTCAGCATCACTGCCATAAGACAACTTCATTGAAAAATCACTTGGCATGGAAATAAAATGGGATCAGAGCTTTCTGATTTATTGCCATTTTTATTGATTTCGTAGGTAAGAATTCTTAAGTATATTTTCTTTCTCTATTGGTATCACAGAGAAATCATAAAGGATCTGAATACAGAAGAAAAAGAATCCTGGGTTGGACCATAGTATAGACAGGAAATAAAGCCGTGTTCCTAAAATACTGCTATTTTTGTTTCAGCATCAGATTTGCTCTCTGTGAAAGTCTCCTTGTTTTTAAGATCTCTGCATCTTGTGATCTGATATTAATAATGCTCATCAGTGGCTGATTAGAATAGAAAGCAAGAATTTGGTGGCTATTTCGGATCTTATGAAAGATGATCCGCTGGAATTTCCCTTCCCAGGAAAAGGATTTCTAGAAAAAAGGGGCAATCCTGCTTTGCATTGGAGGTGTGTTTTCCAAGCACCTGTCCTGATTATACTAAATATTCATTAATAGGCTTGGTAAATTCTTTCTGTCAGCTAGGTTTTATTTTCTTGTGGTATCACAGCCTCTAGCCGGAAAAACTCAAAACTCAGCCAAGTGCTGAACACTCTTCTTTCTAGCTTAGGTCAGGACCCTCATTCTGTTTTCATCAATGATACCTTCATGGAGGGGAGAAGGACAGTGACTTTGATAGAGTTGCTTGAAACTTCCTCTCATGTCAGTGGAAGAAGAATGAGGCCTTGGTGTTACATATGTACCAAAAGGAAGGGTGGTCTCCAGATGGCTGTGCAGATGGTACGTTACACCTGCCAGCAGCATCCTGTCCACATAGCTGCCTTATGGGCTTTCTGCATGGTGCTGACAGACAGCCTGTCTTGGTGTGCTGCAAAGTGTGATTTCAATTGAACAGGCTAAAAACTTAGAATCACAGAATCAGAATCAAAGAATAGTTAGGGTTGGAAAGAACCTTAAGATCATCAAGTTCCAACCCCTTTGCTGTGGGCAGGGACACCTCACACTAAACCATGTCACCCAAGGCTCTGTCCAGTCCGGCCTTGAGCACTGCCAGGGATGGAGCATTCACAACTTCCCTGGGCAACCCATTCAAGTGCCTCACCACCCTCACAGTAAAGAATTTCTTCCTTATATCCAATCTAAACTTCCCCTGCTCAAGTTTGAACCCGTTACCTCTTGTCCTGTCACTACAGTTCCTAATGAATAGTCCCTCCCCAGCATCCTCATAGCCCCCCTTCAGATACTGGAAGGCTGCTATGAGGTCTCCAAGAAGCCTTCTCTTCTCCAGGCTGAACAGCCCCAACTTTCTCAGCCTGTCTTCATATGGGAAGTGCTCCAGTCCTCTGATCATCCTTGTGGCCTCCTCTGGACATGTTCCAACAGTTCCATTTCCTTTTCATGTTCAGGACACCAGAACTGCACACAATACTCCAAGGGAGGTCTCACGAGAGCAGAGTAGAGGGGCAGGATCACCTCCTTCG
>WYDI02013846.1:0-26098 GCA_009867235.2 Psittacus erithacus | reverse complement strand
AGACAAGGCCCAAACCCGACTCTGTCTAACTCTGGATAACAGGCGAAATGGTCGTGAGTAAAACACACTCCGTATGTGTACCAACATGGTGATGCCCCCCAAATGTCTAATTTACGACTAAGCTTAAACCACAACAGGTACATGCATAGCTATGGCTGCTCATTCCCTTGAACTTCTCACAGTTGTCAGCAATGCTGGGCCAGCTCTGTGCTGCACATTTCTGGCACTGGGGAAACAGAAGTGGCTGCAAACCCCAGGGTAAGCTCAAGTCGCAGCAGCCTTGCACGCCTCTCACACCAGAACAACTGAGATGTAAAGTGTTGGCCTTTGCCTTCTGGATCACATGAATAAATCTAGAGATCACCATGCTGGGATGTGCTGCAGACAGGCATAAGTCCAAGTCCAAGTCTATGCTGTCCTTAGTCTGGGGAGTGTTTTTCTCTTTTGGCTTTACAATGCCCTTTTTTTTATAACTCTTTTTGTAAGTCAGAATGTGATCATAAACTGAGAATAGACCTTTCAGTGGTCAGGCCTAAGGACGTGTTAGTTTAGCTTTCTGTTGTACTAACGTGTTGTCCCAGACAAGCTTTATAAGAATGTATCGTTGTTTCAAGACTACTAAATGATTAGGTTGCATGAAGCTGGTTGTTTATGCATACCCAGCAAAGACTGCATAATCTACAGATTCTTCTTAAGAAAAGATTATCTTTTTGAATATTACTTTGATCTCAACATCACAGCTTTTCTACCAGCCTTAAATGAGCTAGAATATATAGTGATCTTCTATGTAAAATATGTGATAAGGACTTGTCTGATTTTCTGTCTTAAAGAGGATTATATGAACTGGACCTTCTCCTGTAGTTTCTCATGCAGACTTTAGAGATTGCGTAAGTGATAGAAATGGTCCTTATCTAGTATTTTGTTTTAAAATACCAGGCTATGTTTGAGACAAATAAAGAGATAATCTTCCCAATTTTCTACCACTGAGTTACATCCTAGATCCATGTCTTTGAGAATCTGGGAATTAGTCAACCAGAAACATTCTGGTAAAGTGAAATAGCACCTTAAAATTGCAATTTGCTGTCTCAGAACAACAAGAAATACAGAGGGAAATAAGCCCTGATGTCTGTCAATAACAACAGAATCTAATCAAATGTGGTAAAGAATTGCCATGAGGAATTGTTATTTATTTGTGTTAGTCTGTACAAATGCAATCTATACAAGCACTGCTTGTACATGTATTTGCTGAAGGTACAGGGGCTCAAACACTGTCCATACATATGTTTGGGTCCCAAGGGGAGCCACCAGCAAAGATGAAGGAGCTTTTTCTTCATCCCCTCCAGCTCTTTGGACCAGCCCATCAGCTGGCACAGGGAGAGAAGCTTGTGTGTTGGGTCAGTGTTTGCTGAAGCAGCTTATCCCTGAATCTCCTGGGTTGTGGGCCAGGTTTGCGCCAGGGATCAGTGAAGCTACAGTCAGCTGTTGAGGTCTTCAGTCCTGTACAGATGCAGCTGAGCCGTCCCAGTACATCTGTACTTTTAATTGGTTTAATATACAACACATGTCAAAATTAGAGAATTTAGAATGAGAGAATTTTAGAAAGAAAGCACAACAGATATATTAGTGGTACATCATAAGGCTGGTGAATAGATAATTTCTATCTGGTGTATCCATATCTGACTTTGCAGAACCATATAGATGACCTGTGGCCTTACTGCCCATCACCCATCACCATCACTCAGGACCCTCAGAGATGGGGCTGAAAAATTAATTTTGCTCCTGAGGCAGTATGCTCTTTGCTGGTCTTGTCTTTGCCATCCTTCAGCCCATCTCCATCAGGCATACATGACAGTGTGTATGGCTATGCATGTTGGGTCCTGATCTCATAAGATAGGTCTGCTTGCAACAAACTGCTTATGAGCCCAGTATATCACCTGAGCACATGCCAAGTGCACATGATGCCGTATATCAGGACATGTGTCTGTCAAATAGCAGTGAGAGCATGGCATGTTGACAGTAAAGTGCATATGTTCCTTCCCTGCACTAATTATTCCACAGCTCATATTGGCTTGGCATCTCCTTTTTGTGTGCACTAGGAACTGTAATTGCCTGTCTGGTTCATTGTGGTCAAAAGTTCAATGCATTGATGGAAGCCCTGACAGCTCCTCCAAGGGTATTTATCTGATAAAAAGCATTTGCTCAGATATATGGTAGTAACTGAACCGTCTGCACTCCCTGCCTTCACAAAACCAGAACAAGGCCATGAGAGCAGACCATTTGTGTGTTTTTTAATTTCTCCTTCCAGTCCTGGACAGAAAGAGACAAAAAAAAAAAAAAAGATTTTATTTTATTTTTTTTTTTTTTTTCTTTTTTAAGGAAACCCACAGCCAATCTTTTTTCTTTTTCATAAAGACAAGATTTGTATTGTTTCCTACTTTATTTGCCAGATCTTACTTTAGAAGCAGCAAAATGATCCTGTAATTCTGGTGACCTATTCAGTAGATATTTGCAGGAAAAATTCTGTGTTTAAATAAAGTGAAGGTTGTGACACAGGCTGAAAAAGTCAGGAAATCCACACTTAAGGCTGACACTAATGCTCATGTGGAAAATAAAAGGCACAGTGACTCGAGTTCAGCAGGGACTGCCAACCATAACTCTGAATTTCCAGGCTTTGTGTCAGGTTCTGTCAATATAATGTTATTTAAATGGAGTTTTATGCCTGTGAATTCACTTGTGCTTTAACGGCAGGTTTATTTTAAGTGGAATAATAATAGAAAAAAAAAATCTTGTTAGGAAAGGTTGCTTGTAAAATATCTTTTCTTATACATTACTGGCCAGAATGAATAATCGTGAACCAAAGCCATACGTAGGCACTAGGCTAGAACTGGGTTCAATTCCTGGCCTTGCCAGACATTTCCTGGGTGATCTTAGTAATTGCATTCACCTGCACTCCATTTTGTCTGTCTGTGAAGTATAAGGAAATAGCACTGACCTTCTTCCTAATGTGCTTCATAAACCTGCTGAAGACAAGTGCTGTATCCAACCTGGGTTTTAACAGAGCAGCACAGTTTACTCATGGGAATATAGCATACCTCACACCTCAGGCGAGATATATTTCTGCCGTCTCCTTTTGCCGGGTGCATCTGCACCACACTCCTGTGGCCGCTGAAGGACCTCTGCCTTGGGCAGGGCTCCCACCTGGAGAACACTGGCCATTGCTGGCTGCAGCGTGTGATTCATCACCCGTGCCATCAGGTCACCAGCAGACCCAGCACCTGCATGGACTCCGAGGAGAGGGCTGGAGGCAGCCTGCACAGCCCCCCTGATGTCTCTTTCACCAGCTGCTCTTACAGAGGGCCTCCTCTTCTCCTTTTCCTTTTCCTTTCCATTCTGTGTTCTCTTTTACACTTCTGCTAAGTTTTATGCCTTTCAGAAGCCATCTATGAGGCCTGGAGAAATTAATAATATTTCTACTAATTTTAGATGGAATGATGGAGATTGAAGTTTTCTCAGTTTCTAGAAATCCCTGTGCATTCCTGTGGGTTCAGTTTCTGTAAGAATTTACTGTTGAAGAATGAACTTATTTGGTGATACCAGCTAAGAAATTGCCTAAGTATTCATACTTGTGTTGGAGTTCCCTCAGTCTTTTCTAATGACAAGGAAATTTGATAGAGGAACAAGGTCACAGTGTGCTAATCCGACCACAGTGATTTCTAGGAAGATCCACCACAACAAGTGACTGGAAATGAGGCACATTTGACAATAAAATCCCTCTACAGTTCACTAGGAATTGACTGGGAAGGCTTTTGGTACCAACGAAAGATAGATCAGAGAAGGCACCGGGTGGGGAAGAAGAACAATCTTGACACAACAGCATGAGTAAAAGGAAAATGACAATGATGCAGCAGAGCTGCCGATCCCCACTTTGAGTACCAGGCTGCTGTAAGGAAAACACCTGTAAGGATAATGTAATGATGACTCCCATAGGAAAAGAAGGATGATAAATACCATTTGTTAAGCTGTTGCTTTGGAGGTTTTTGCAAACGTCTACAGAATAGTTACGAACAAACCAGCCAAAATTCAAACATTCAGCAAAACTGACTTTTGTAACAGTGTGAAGCAGCTGTCGGTAATCAAGTAGTAGCACTCCTGCTCTCTACAGCTTGGCAAAGTTTCTACTCATCAATAAACTGAGCAAACAAGTTCTTCTTTATGTACTTCATAGCTGCATCAGGGCTTTCCCATAGGAATTTCTTTGGGGTGAATTGCTTTTCCTAAGAATACTAAATTTAAGAGGGAAAAGGATATACGAAGGCGGAGGCCAATGTGAAAAACAAGAGGAATTGGAGGAACTGGTGATACAGTCTATGAAGGGAATTAGATTTGGGAATAAGTAAACAATGGGAAAGGTAAGTCTGGTTCCTCCATGCTGCTGGTCTCTTTCCTCAATGTACATTCACCTGAAAGATGTTTTTGCCTAAGCAACCATTTGCTTTCTCTCTTGTGAAATGCACCTGGGAAACTCTTAGTTCCTGGGGAGGGAGAACAAAAATGAGTCATGATCTCCTACTGAGACTTGAAATGGGGGAAGGGAAAGTCTCTGTGTTCGAGGACAGTATAGGCTAGGCTAGGCTATTGAATAATGAGGTAGGGAAAGCCTTGTTATGAGAAAGAGCTGTCAAGAAAGCACAGAACTCAGGGAAATCATTATATGAAGAGGGAGCAATCAGAAGGCTGTTGAACTGAGATGCTGTTACAGCTCTCACTAGGATTTAAGCTTTGGGGAAATAAGAATATGTTAGGAGGGAGTGGTACTCTGTCAAGTCAACAAGAATTATAGGGAGAGAAATATAAGTTATGGGTTCCATCCTTTCAGCTGTTAGATTCACATGAATGTGATACTGAATCCTCTAAGCTCAACTAACTATAGGGGATTTTGGTTTATATTGAAGACCTAAGTTGGCTTTTGTTGGCATAAATCTTTGCTGGAGCGGCAAACATCTTGTTGAACCTTGCTCTACATAAAAGTCTTTACTAAAACCTCACAGAACATTTCTGTTGTCTTTTTTTTTTTTCAAGTGCTCTACCTGAACTACTGAATGGGAGACAGAGGCAGCCCAAGAAACTAGTAACAAGATAAGTTCTCTGTAATTTCCATGGCTGAAGTGCTTCAAGTCAGAATTCTGTGCCCTTTTTGTGAGGCTACACAACTCCCACTGACTTTGATGGGAATTTTATATATATATATATATATGCATGTATGTATACACACACACTTGACGTGCATCTGGCTTCTGTAGACTAGATATGAAAAAGTATTTTGGTTGTATTGCATTGATAATATAGAAGTTTGAACCAATTAAAGCTGTGGACAGTAATTTTCCTGTTACCCTCCTCTGGTACATTGCAATAATGATTCTTAGGTTTTTTACCAGATTGAAAGTTGTCTAAAGTGTCAGAGATGTTTTCTGAATTAACCCAATTACTAACTGTCTAAGATTGTAAGGGACATCTGTGTCCTTTCCAGTCCTTCTTAGTGTATTAGTCCTTCTAAGTGTATTAGATAGCTTCTCTAATGCTGACGCCATCAAGATCCACATGGCCTGAACCAGACTGTGTCTCTATATGTGACGATTTGATTTAAGCATCTAAAGCTTACCAGGTGGTTTTGTGCTCGGAAGTCTGCAATCTTCACCGTTTTCCTTGCTCTCTGGCCCCAGATGGGCTTAGCTCCTGGAGTATGCCAGAGCAAACTTAGTAACACATGAAGTGATGTGCCTCACGAGTCTCACTTAGTTACATCAAAATGAAGTTTACACGGAGTGTGCTTTGTATCCTGCCTGCCAAGACTTTTTTTGTAGTCTGTAGGAAGGCATTTTCTCTCCCATGAGACAAACGTCCCCTGCCAGACAATGCAAAACAGCCTCTCACCTTCCCCTCCAGTTGGAGAAAGGAAGCAGGAGGGTAGCCAGCTAGAGTAGGGGAGGATAAACATACCACATTATTTTGACCTTAATGATTCAAAAAGAAAAGAAAAAAATCCCATGGTTTTACAAGAAAGTGTTGATTTAATTGTCAACATATTCTAAATGCCCATTTAGCCTAATGCCAGATATTTTTTTCAATATAACTAAAGTCTAAATAAAGAAATAAAAAGAATGGGAGACCAGCAGCACAAAAACTCTCTGGTAACAAATTTCCTTACCCACTTTTAGAGGAATGGAAGATTTTTTAAAAGACTGGTACTCAATCTTTATTCTGTATTTCTTGCTGCTCTAGCATTGTGATACTGATGAGCCTCACTCTTCTTTCATTTGAGAGAAAAATGCAGTTAGGGATATGAAGTTAGGGTCAGAATTCTTCTATGCTCACATTTGCATCCACTTTGTGCCATGCAGACTACCAGGATGTTCTATGTTTCGCTGAAGAAGAAAAAGGGTTCATCTTAATCTTTGAAATATTCCTGGATCTGGAGTTTGCCTTTTCCCATTCCATCATGTTGTAGAGATAGAAACAAGATGGAATATGAATATGGAACTGGATCCAGACATCCTTTGCATTAGGTTTCAGCCAACAGTTCTAAACTTCCTCCAGGTGCATCCTATCCCAAATTAATTTACTACTTATTTTCCTGAAATAAATACATTTTTGCCCTAGGCTTTTGGAGTTAACAGGATTTTGTGACTATTTATTAGTACAATTAGAGCATGCTTGTTTGATAGTTCATTATTGTGTCCCAGTAAAAATCTCTGTTTCCCCACAATAGTATATAAACCAGGCAATCTGTCTCTCTTAAAGTTCATATTTGTGAGGCATTAAAAATATCAGTGTAGCAGCAGAATGTGGTAGTGATATCCAAAAATGGAAGTTTATAGCTCAATAATGCACGTGTATTGGGTGACCAGGTGATTTCTGGTGTTTCTTCATTTCCTCTCCAAACACAGTTGTTTTATAGTCATAATTAGTAGTACAAGGAAATGCTATTGTATGTTTGGGAAGAGTATTAACTCCATATTAGGAGTTAATGTATTTCTGCTAAGAATCACATGGAATGTTCAGTGAGTTATTTATGTTTACTTTAATTGTCCTCAGGCAGTCCAATTCACTCTCCTGCAGTTGCTGTTAATGTCTTTTTTTCTTCTGTCCTCAATCTTGGGTCCTTAAATTGAACTTTTAAAAAGGAAGTACAGATGAAGAAAAGGCCAAGGAAAGTCAAAAGAAACCTCTGTGGCTAACATTAAATAAAACTAGGATACTGAAAGGGTTAAAATATGAGTACCCAGATCCAAGTGATGAGGTATTTTATGTGGAATTTCTTGTAGTAAGCAGGTGAATTTGAACTGCTGGATACCAACCTGCCAAAATATGTTATGGCTCTAAAACTTAGCCAGATCCTAATGTGTGGTGAGGTCTGTCTGGTGTTCATAAGCTGAAGCCTTTCTGAGATGTTGCTCGGAGTGTCTCCATTGGACCAGGGTAGGTGTTATACAGACGCCCACAGCTGTTGCCAGACTGTTTGGTCTTGCTGTGGTTGGGGCTGCAGCAGGAATATCCAGGAGTTCTTTCCTCTTCTTTGAGTCCAGCTGCAGCTTGATACCCATAAATGCCAAAACGGCATGAGGATTTGCTCTCCATCAGAAGAAATGACTGTTTGCAGTAGTGTTATTCTGAGTGTGACCTTCTGTTTCAGCAGCTCCTAAAATGCAGAACCAAAGCTGTGTAAGAAAACAACTTGTCTTCAAGTTCTCCAAGGTGCCACATAGACCTCTTCAACATATAAAAGACTGGCTGACAAATCAACTGGACTACCTAAAAATACACAATCATAACATTTTTTTTATTGGTAATAAGTACTTAGATGCATGAAATGGTTTGTAAGTGCTGAGCTCGCTTGGAGCTGTTGGATTGGCTGCCCTTGATGTCATAGACCTGCCGACAATGTCCAGTAAATCTGTGGGGCTAACTGTTTTCTTACTGTGTATAAATTCCATTTCATGACAGCAAAAATACATTCCAGGCAGTGCATTTCAGGGTGATAATTATACATCTTGGGTGGTTAAAGTTACTCCACCTTAGTTGTGTGAAAAAAAAAAAAAGAAAAAAGAAAGAAAAAAAATTGTACTGCTGTACTGCTGGCAAAAAATGGGAGAATTTCCTGCTTTCCATGGGTTTAAGAAAAGAAAAAAGGGGGATTTTTTTTCCCCTATTGCAGTGAGATTCTGGCTGAATAAAAGTGGGATGTAAAATGAGTTCAGATTTTGAGGCAGGGCCTGTGCCAGTATCTTCAAGCTTTTTCAACTAACTGACCACTGCCAAGCCTCAAATTTTTTTGTTGACCACTGTCTGCTCTTGCCACTAAAGTTTTATTTAAGAACTGTACTACAGAGATGCATTGTTTTGTAAGGGTCTAGAGACCGTGACCTCAGAGCCAATCAGTTCTCTGTGGACTGTGACCCCAGGAATAAAGAGGACGTCAAAATTATTGACAAGGAAAGACAATAGTAACCATATTCATAGCATGTCTTATACATGTTTGATCACTTTCTTAAAACATTTCATGTTGAAGAGTCCACAGTCTGTGTTCATTCCAGAGCTTCACTGTTCATATTATTAGTAAGCCTTTGCTAATACCTAATCTATATCTTTCCACTAATATAGTCCTATACACCACGGGCATAGAAAACATGTTCTTTCTCCTTGTAACTTTCTTTTGTCTCTTTTAAGGCAATTACCACATCCCCTCCATCCTCTTTTCAGTAGCAGAACAACCTCAAATCTTTCAATCTTTCCTCTAAGGCACGTTTTATAAACTTTCAATTTGTAGTTCTCCTGCGGAGTCTTCAATGCTCAATATTTTTACTCAGATCTGCTAGCAGAGGCCTTACAAGCTCTGAAAGGGGAGTCTCTTGCAGGTTGTATATCTTCGTTTGCAGGCTGCTCTTGTGTGTCATTAGAACAATGGTATCGTTCACCCTGTGATCCACTACATAACCTCTAGTTCTTTCCTACCTAAATACTTTTAAGACATCCATTCTCTATCTGCTGTTCATGCAGTATATTTCTGTACAAAGGTGATAGTCTCTCCCCTGTGGGCAGTGTCCTATGGCTTTCTGAATGTTAACACCAGTATAGGAGGATTATGGTATCTTTTCTGTTCTGTAGTGCATTAAGAGTTTTTATTAGTATCATCTTCGAATTTGATAAATATTTTTGATACTTGGTAAATATATTTTATTTCCTGTAATTTTATTTCCTGAATCATTAGTTGAAAAACTGAGTAATATTTGATGTAGGAACGACCCTTTAAGCATTGATTGATCCCTTCTGAAGAAAGGCTTGTATTTTCCTTTCACCTAGTCCACACTTCCATAAATTTCCCTGAAGCACATCCTGTCATACCGTGTGGTACATTTCTTGAGATGAGCTATAAAACAACTGTGACTTCTTTATCTGCAAGTTCTGTTATGTGGTTGTAGGAAGTACTTTGGTTTTGCACAGTTTGTTCTGGCAAATGTAAACTGGCTCATGCTTATCATGTTGTTTATTTTCTAGCTATTTACAGATGGTTTGTTGATTTCTCTGGCAACCTGGAGCTATAGTGTAAAAATTGCTCTTTTTCTCTTCTGCCTCTTTTTTTGAAGACGGACACAGTTGTTGTTCTTTCCTAGTCTTCTTTTGCTTCACCTCAGAGGTATCTTTCCAACCATATCTGTCAGTGGTACCAAGATCAACTAGCCAACTTGTGATGTATTTTAAAAGTTTATGCATCTTACCATCTTACACGGTTTAGCATCTGAGTGCATTAGGCCCAACCATTTTAACATAGAAATTATGCATACCTTTGCTAACTTTTTCTTGTTTTGTTTGAAACTCATGCCTCATGTGTTTGTAGAAATCAGAATTCAGAGGGGTAGGGGATGAGGAGTGGAGTTTGTGTTTGGATATCTAGGTAGAATATTTGTGGTTTTATAAGAAAATGCGTGTTGCCATGCAGCCATACTTCTGTTAGATCTGACCTAGGAGAGAGAGTGTAATACAAATAAACAGTCCAGGCTTTCATAGTGAATATTAATACAAATTGGTCTCCTAGAATTTTCTGATAGAACTGAAGTATGTATTGGTTGTATTTTGCTTTTATTTACTCTATGCCCTAAGGGTAGTTTGGAACATGAGGAGAACAGGACATGAAACACTTGATTTCCAAAGGTTTCAACAGAATACCCACTAATCTAAGATCTGTTTTTCACTGCTATGCTTCTGAGAAATCCTCTGAGATCTTGCTAATTGATTAAAAGTACCCCTTGGATTAAAGCAAAATTCAGAATATGCAATTGACTTTTTAGATCTATGAAATGAAAGAGCTGCTGATCTTGAGACCACTTTTGCTTTGTGGGATCGTTCTGTGTATGTACGCTTAGGGAGCCTTGTGCTGGATCTGAAGCAAGTCCATTGCTACTTCTTACATTCATTTTGCAGAATGATCTTGTCCATACACAAAGAACATCAGACGAAGTTCTACTTGATATGACACCTTTTAACAAAGCAAATATACAAATATAAAATAAAAGGAAGACACCTCCACCCCCTAACCTGAAAATAATACCAAGTAGATGAAGTTTCTGGTGCAGTCAGAAACCACAGAGTTGTGTTCAAATACCATACTTTTTTTCTTATTTCACAAATTATTAGGATTATGTTACAAATCTTACTGTAACTGTTTAATTTTACCTTCCTTAATCTTATATCTTACTCAGCTTTCAAGGCTGCATACCTGTGTATTACAGACTCTGAAAGAGATCTAGTCCATAAGATTCCTTAGGCTTAAAATATTACATTATAAAATTATCTCCAAGTTAGTGGTATCTGACAAGTTATTTGGTGGCACTTGTTACTTCCAAGTCTCCAATTATTGTAGTTTCAGTTGTGAGAGGGCACAGTTCTGTGAATCAAATTCAAAAGCTGTTTCAACTTTTCTTCACGTCAAATCTTGCCTAGGGCTCACAATGTTCCACAGGATTTTAGTCTTTGGTGACAACAGTACTAATAAAATCATTTCCAGAAAAGTATGTATCAATTTATCTCATAACAGTTTACTTCCTGCATCAGGCAGTAAGTAGTCTTAATAGCTATAGTTAGAAAGAATATCTCCTGAAGAGGCTTATTAGAATTCAGCATCTTCTCAAAACAGTTTTGTTTGCTAGGAATCTCAGAAAGCCATTGCAAAAAATGTATTTTGTTATCTTTTAGATCCGAACTGGGACTAGCTAGCGGTCAGGGAATCATGCATCAAAACAGGAAGCTGGGTACAAGTTGACAAGGAGAGCACTGCTCTGCTGGTTTTAGACAGGCATACCCTATGAACATGTTTTCTCTGCCCCCTTCCCATCATATAGAGCGTGTCAGAAGCAGGAGAAAGAGGACATTGCAGTGCTGCTGACTGCTAACCAGCCAAAGGCAATTCCACCTTTCATCCAAGCGCTGGCATGGAGGCAGGGTTGTATCTGCATGCAGAAGAAGGTCCCATGCTTTCACTATGTCCCTACTGCAGCCACACCTAGGTCCTGTGGTGTGGGGACTTCTGAGAAGAAAAAATAAATGATGAAGGAAGGGGGAAGTCCTGAAACAAAAAAAAAAATTAAGGAAGGCAAAAGAAGAAAGGAAATGGAACAGTGCGGAAAGAAACTAGGACAAGGAAGGCGAATAGAGCAGGAGCCAACAGCACATCAGTTTGAGGTTTAATTGTGTTGCAGTGGCATTATGGGACACAATAGTAAGGATGGAGAGGGAAGGGCTGCCATCTTCCCAGCTTCTGTAGCTTCCTTAGTAACTTTCCTTGTGAAAGGGAGCAAGCAAGCAAGCCAATCCTTGCATATCAACAGCAGAATAAGCTCCAACAGCAGCAGTATATTAGCTGATACAAAGGTCCATAGTCTCACACAGGGATCTAAGGCTGACTTACAACAGATGGGAATCAGGTCCATTTTCTGAACCTGTGGGGCTCTGTCAATTTTGTTTATTGGAGTCTGAAGTTTTTCAGCATCTCTTTCTGTCCAGGCTGAAGCTATAATGAGGGACACGGCTGGTCTCACATTGTGTGTCAGCTAATCTAGAAGCCGTTTGATACTTAAATCAGTTCAGTGTGCAAACCTGGTTGCATAGTTTCTGCTGTCACTCAGGGTCATAATCTGCCTTAAAATTCAAATTTTCCCTCATAAAAGAGCAATGGGTGGGACAGGTTGTTTACATTATAATTTTCCAGTTCCTGGGAAAATGAAGGTTCAGAAGTTATAGTGTGCAGGTGGAGCCTCCTTTCTTTTTTTTACCTGTAAGCCAGTAATTAACACCTTCTCTTCATGTTAGCATTCAGCATGTGGACCTTATTTTTTCATCAAGTGTCTGAGGGCCCAGCTGATTTTCATTAGCTGAACAACACTATTTGACAATGAGGAGGAAAGAAAAAGCAAGCTTTGCTGGCAGCAATGTTTCCCTTGCCCACACCTCTTTCTCCACTCGTTCTCTCAGCAGCTATCTTCTCTTTCTCACTCTTCCCAAAGAAAATAATGTGAGTAACTTCAGTAACTTGTATATAATTCAAGAATGTTTTGGTGTCATAAGAAAACACTGAGAATAATATATTTTGACAACATAGAATCATAGAATAGTTAGGGTTGGAAAGGACCTTAAGATCATCTGGTTCCAACCCTTCTGCCATGGGCAGGGACACCTCACACTAAACCATGCCACCCAAGGCTCTGTCCAACCTGGCCTTGAGCACTGCCAGGGATGGAGCATTCACAACTTCCCTGGGCAACCCATTCCAGTGCCTCACCACCTTTACAGTAAAGAACTTCTTCCTTATATCCGATCTAAACTTCCCCTGTGTAAGTTTGAACCCGTTACTCCTTGTCCTGTCACTACAGTCCCTAATAAAGAGTCCCTCCCCAGCATCCTTATAGGCCCCCTTCAGATATGGGAAGGCTGCTAAACCTCAGCTTCTCCAACTGGATTTGTGGCCATAGGTGAGAGACTCATTTTAGGAGAAGTAAGAGTACTACTTGGAAGGGTAGTTTTTGAGCTCCTTATCTGACTCCTATTCAAGGCTTCTGAAGTGATCCTATTCACTAAGCATATTCTTAGCTCAGAAACTGGTTTAGGATTTAGATTGTATTTTTATCATTTCTTAAACAGAAACAGGCTCTGGACAGCTAATACACAGCCACAGACACTGTGCTGGTCTGTGGAGTCTTCTCATAGGGGACTTTGGGGCTTTTAGCAATTGCCTACAAATGCCCTCTGTGTTCTTGTGGTAACACTCATGCCAAAGATATCAGGTCTGTTTGCTCACAACATCAGTGCTCTCCAGCAGCTGGATCAGGCCCATCCAATATTTCAGATTTAAGAAAATGGCTGGTTTGAACAGGGGGCTATGACTCTTTTTCTACCCTGCTCCCCTACCTCTCCTCCCACCCCCCATTTAGGCTAAGTCAAACACTGAGTGTGATTAATGATGGCAGAGATTACTGTGAGCATAAAGTTCAAGAGCTGAACTGTTTATTTGTTTAAGAAAGTTGTTTTCTGAGTGTTTCTCTATATATGTAGCCACATACTTAAACTGAAATGCCCCAGCACAGTCACTGGTTTGTACGAATATAGTTTTGACAGCAAAGAATGCTTGTAAACATCCAGAACAGGGACGGGAAATACTCAGTGTCTCAGGACTTGTTCCATTTTCATGTGGTCTGTGCTTGTATGAGTGGTGTGGGAGGAAATGCCTGTCGAATAATACTGAGGAGACACTGCGTGTGAAAGTACACCTGCTTAGGTGAGTAGCATCAGAACACAGGCAGGAGTTTAGAGGTAGCTTCTGTCTATCTCTTCAGCAAATAAACATGAAAGGCAGACCCAAATACAAAACTTTCAGTTACTGGAGTCAGATGAGGTACTTCCCATCCAAAGCATAGAACAGAGGATGGCTGTATCCCTACATTGCCCGGGAACCCTGCCCAGCGTCGTCATTGACAAGCCAAGTCATGGATTTACATAGCTGGCTGCATATATCTACCATCCTGTTTCTCAAAAGCTTTGGGTTCAGTTTCTCAGGAGTGAGATATGTTGGAACTTTGATTCATCTTCTAACACTTCAAACCGAAGTTATTCATTAGCTATGTGCTTACAGTTCCCACTGACCTTTCAGTTACAGGTGTATCTGAGTTTAAGACTTGACTCAAGGACTGCAGAAGCAGAGCTTCTGATTATGTCCTGGACACTGGGAAGGCAAAGTGAGATTTCTTTCAACTGAGTATCACCCCTGGCTGGCCACTCTCATTTACTATGTTTGATGTAGCAAGTTAGATCTGCTTATATCTGAAATACATTTTTGCTCTTAAAATAAATTAACAAAAGGAGGGAAAACAAAATCTGCTCAAATTGCTTTTAGGTTAATCTATATGCTTTTCTAAACACCCCTGAACTTGATTATTCTGTTAAACGTTTGCAGCAAGGGTTCTGGGAATGGGAATGGTGTTTAAATAATTGCTTCCTTTTTAAAGTTATCCCCATGATACGCACATCAATTTTTTATGAGAGCAGTTCCTTTGAAAATTATCTTCTTGTGTTTTCTTTCTTTCAGAATTTATTCTGAGAATAAACTGATTTTTCATCATGACACTCTTTTCCCCAGAGAATAGCATTGTTTTTCTTTTATTATTTTCTGCTTCAGTCCATTTAAGTCATGCTCCTCCTCCACTTCCTTAATGCTCTAAGCAGAGTCAGGGGTTACTTAAGGAAAGTTGTGTCTGACTTGTGTCCAATTTTAAGCTTCTGACTCAAAAAAACCACCCTCAGAACCCCCCCTTGATGTCTTGTTCTTAATGGGTTGATTGCCAGATTATTTCTTTAAAATTATAGCACTTGTTTCCTGTTTTCACAGGCTAAAATCAGCCACTTAAGCACGACTAAAAAAAAAACCAGGGTGCCTAAATTAGTTTGCATGGTTAAAGCAATAACAGCTCTATCAGACTGCAGGTGTCACAATACCCACACGCACACATAGAGAAAACTTAAAAACAGGAGGCAGTCTTACTGAACCCAAAGGAATCTTTTTTAGCAGAGTTCATGCTTCTTAGCTCATGAGGTCAGGCTATAGAAAAGCAGCTGACACTATGATATTGAAGGCTCCAGTGGTTTTCCTGCAGGAATAGATGGATGACCTGGTTATTTTATATTGCTGACTTTGTCCATTAAAACAGCAAAGTAAAAACTGGTTTTCCTCATGTGGGTTTCTTCTTAATGAAATTTGTTCCTTGTCATCAAACCTTATTTGTATGGGTTTTTTCCCCTCGGTCTCTTTTTTCTTAACATTTTCTGAATTTCCTGACTTCCCCATTTCTGTTGTCAGGATACAGTTCATCCAAGGCTAAAGTGCTCTGACACAATCCACACCACAAGTAAGGGAAAAATAAAAGCCCGATTTATTAGACTTTATGCCTTATAATTTCAGTGCGGCATTTAATATCTATTTGAGTTCCCCAAATTCAGAGGAATCAGGAATTATCAGAAATATTTTTAGGTAATAAAATTCAGGCCAATAATTGATGCCAGGTTTCAGCTTTACTGACTGAGTTTTGAGGTGTTTTGTGAGAGGTTCTACTTAGGTCAATCCTCCAAATTTAATGCAAATATTTTGAGGGAGGAATGGCATCTTCTGTATGTTTACAGAATAGTCTTTATACAACTCCTCCCACATATGGGTTATACTTTGTCTTTCAAAATTAATTTTTTCCTCCTCACAGGTAACTTTGTCTTCACATCCTCAGAATTATCAGAAACATAGACATTCATTCAACATTCCATCATTTTCTCACTATTATGATCAGATCAGTCACTGAGACAGCTCACCATATAATTTAAGGATAGCTTGAGTCTACCATTTTCCTGCTCTTTCTGCAGCCGTATCACATATGTCGTATATGTGCAGACGGAAGAGCTTACTCATCAAAAACTTAATCCTTTATTTAAGAAAAGGAAAGCTCGGAAAGAATAAAGTGCAGCAGGAAGAAATATTTTTGGAGAGCTTTTGTTATGTGGTAGTAGCTTCTTTAAAAAAGTTGTTTCACTCTTTTTATGACCTGTTTATGACTGCAGAAGAACAGCAGAAGCAAAATGCTGACCAGTACACTTTTCTCCTGATCTGTCTCCTGACAAGAGGGACTGCATCAGCATCAGACACACCAAAGAAACTGTTTTCTGCAAAATCCCATGCAGGAGGGATTTACCTGACTTATCCAATTCCTTATATATTGTGCTTTAGGTGTTACTTGCTTACTTAGAAGTCTTCTTTTCCCAAACACCTCCTTTTTACATGCTATATAAATACCATAAATCCAAGTAGTTTAATTTCTGGATTATCTAAGCATTCAATAGGTACAACAATCCACCTGAAATATTTCCTAGTGAAGGTAAAAAGGCAGCTGAATTGAAAAACTTACCTGACACTCCTGGCTAGAATCAATACAGATATTTGTATCTTTACATGTTCAATTTCTTATCATTTTAGAGTTGCAAGAGACCTATTTTATGTGATGTTTGATAAGTGGCTAAAACCTCACAAAAAAGATTATTTCAATAAAATTCTACTATTTCAGATTGCTTTAAGCTTACTTGAAATCACTCTCAGACTGTTCCTCAGTTTGATTTCCAAATCTGAACCCCTGATGCAAACCCAGTCCAAAAGCGGCTAAAAATGTCCTAGTCTGTGTTCACTAAAAACTTTGGTGACTTTTAATTCATTTAAAACCTTGTGCCAGGGAACCTGTGTTGCTTTGGGTTAGCTGCTTGTGAGCCGTTTCTCACCTGCAGGCCACCTCTGTCTAATGCATCAGCAGAAATGGGCATGTCTGTGCCCAGGACCAAACTGCTTTGAGATGTCTGTGGAAAAGCTAGGAAATCCCTGTCACTCCCTATTACTATTAAGCAATCACTTTCCCTGGGAACCTGCTTTTGCTGGAGCAGAAAAGCTGTCAGCCCTGCAAGTGGTCTTTCTGTTTATGTATCTTTTCTGTTCCTCTGTTTACTTAAAGGGACAGAATTGTCAGCTCCTGTAATGCTGGGCTGCGTAACTGATGGCCTATCCACCTCAGACTTGCATTTTTTATCTTTACCTTTTTTTTTAAAAAAAGAAGAATCTTATCCAAACACGAGAGAAATGGGCAGATTTATGAAAGCAAAGAAGAGCAAAGTGGAAAAGGAAGTTTATGTTTTTTGGTAGAGACTCGCTGCTGTGTAAATGCACTGAAAGAATCTCTTGGCTGTTTGGGCTTTTGCATAACAGCTGAAGACGCAGAGCAATTAGATTTTCTAAGTATAAGCAAGAGAATCTGTTTTGTTTATACAGAAAAGTCCCCCAGAAGAGAGGCAGGAGCAGAGACATAAGTAATAAGCGCATATGTTTGGAAAGAGTGTAATGTACTTATAAATATTATAGTGGCGTCGCTATAGTTAAGGGTCTGGCAAGATTTCTCTTGTAAACCCTTCTTGTCAGAGGTTCAGGATAGAGTTGTAAAAATTCCAAGGCTGCAACTTGGCATGAGAGGGCTCAGGGAAGGAGCGCAGGTTTCCTTTCTGCTGCCTCAATAAGTCGGTACCAACCTGATTGTCCGCAGTGATATTGGGCAGAGCCATCACCTTTCTCTCTGTAAAGCAGGTGGTTTGTATTCCTGTCTTGTCAGAAAAGCTGGGACACTGAAAATGCGCTGGGTCATCAGGTTGTACTGCAGACAGGAATGCCAGTGTGTTGAAGTATGATAGATAAAAACAAACTGTGTAAATGAGGGAATCCTTTCACGTCTGGATTCAGTCTACATCTCTCTAGACGTCTGGTTTCCCAAAGAGTAGATCATGCAACTTTTTAGGAAATTGCTTCATAAGCAAATGCTGCAAAGAGAATGAAAATAAATTAATGATTTTAGAACTGAACATTTCTTGAGTCTGTTCATGGTTTACTGGTTCCATTTCGTTAGTAGTTGAACTTCATGACGAAAGGAAGCACCAGATCTGTTCTTGATCCACAGACTATAATGCTGTGATGTTTTTTGTGTATTAACTGGCAAATTTGGCACTGGTAACAAAGGCAAACTTAACTAAGATTAAAAAAAAATAATAATCTGCAGTAAATTTAGGCTATCCAAATAACTAGTGAGAAAAATACTATTTTACATTTGGGAAGTGTATAAGCTCTTTAAATTCAACATAAAAAAAGTAATCAGAAAAAAATCGCTGAGTTCTGCTCAGCCAGACACCTTAGGACTCCTGCACACAGTATCTGAGCTTGGTGTTTAGCAAAGAGGAGCTGCAAATCCCCGTGCAAAGGCTCAAACTGAACACTGAAAATTTTTATATAGGAGATGGTGGATACACATGTACTAAACGTATTGATATCTGTAATTACACAGGGATTTAGGGACCTTTTTTGAGGGCTAACATTTCATGTGAATGTCACCTGATCTGGTCTACTTGGGTTATGCATATATTACTAACCATTAAGTTATCATTGATATCGTTGCTTTTTGGTAGTGGCTAAAGAGGAATGAATTCTGCTCAGGTATCAGGTTGACAGGCAGTGCCACTAGAGACATCTTGAACTGCTAAGGCAAAAGAAAAGATCATCAAGACAATAAATCAGGAAGCCATGCAAAATGTTTCACCTGTGCCAAAAAAGATTGTAGACTGCAAAACATGTGTTTTTACCATGATGGTTGCAAAGAGAATTTAAGCTGAAAAAGGGAATGCTATTCATTAATTTTACTATAAATTGTTAGTCAGGCAAAAATCTAATTTGCTAAAGGCACTGTCCCTTCTGCTTCCTTGCCCACTATATAAGTTCAGTGCCTGTAGGCCAACTTTTGTACTAAAGTACATCCTGTTCAACCCCACTCAACGGAGTGATACAGGGTACAAAGCAACTCTGGAGTTGTCCCCTAGGATTCAATCTGGCTTCACATAAATGTCACCTGGAGAAAGAAGCTATGGTGTCTAGTGAGGTAGTTCCTCTCATTTTGAAGTGAGGAAGCCAAGATAAGTTGCTGTTGGCCAAAACATCCCATTAAAGTGATATTTGGAGTCTGACTTAAATGCGGAAAATTTGGAGCCAAGACTGACTATCCAAACTACACCAAATCTATTTTGCAAAACAGTGGGACATGTGGTAATACAGTGCAAAGTAAGGCATAATAAGGCTGCTGCTTTTAATATAGATCCTTATGGACTGGATGCCTTCTTTCTGCCTGTAGACTCTAAAGAAAAGTCTAATCTTTTCTGCTTCACAGTAATTCCACTCAGTATTTACTCCTTTCCATTATAAATGGAAAGGGGAAGCCTTTCGAGGCTATGGTAAGAAATGCATTAATTTTTTTTGCCTTTTAAAGTAATGACTTATTAACTATCTGTACTTACTTACACAGATTAAAGCTTTTTAATTCTGAAAGATAAAGGAAAACAATAGAGACCTAGTGGCTGGAAGCTGAAGCTATATAAATACAGAGAGGAAATAAGGAACGTATTTTTAAAGGTGAGGGTAATTACCCATTGGAACAAATTACCGTGGGGATTTGATGGATTCTCCATCCCTTGAGATCTTTAAATCAAAACTGGACATCTTTCTAAAACTATGATAGAAGTCAATGTGGAGTTATGGGTTTGCAAGAATTACTGGGTGAGATTCAAAGACTGGGGTTATGCAGGAGGTCAGACTGAAGGTTCATAACTGTCCATCTTCTGGCCTTAATAATTCCTACTGCTAGAAGGCAAAGAAGTATTCTTGTTCTTGATTTTAGTACCAATAGCCAGAAGTAGCTGCAGCCCTATGTCCTATGTCTGAATTTCAGAAATAGAAGATGAACTTTTGGAGTAGTAGCTGACTTCACTTTGAAATGTTTTTGTGTCACTCTGTGCAACGTCTTCCTTCACATCACTGGAAAAAAGTATCAGTGGCCTTCAGCACAAGTTTTCCAAGATATAACAGAGAAAGATGAAGAGATGAAGCAATCTTTTTTTTTTTTTTTTTTTTTTTTTTAATCAAAGAATCTCCTTGGAATTGGCTGTCTTGGCTCTATGCTTTAGTGACAATTATAATTCCAGCAGTAACTACTTTCACCTAGTTTGCTTTGGAGGGGGCATAGGCCATATGTAATATTTAAGTTGAAAATAGCTATAGCCATATAGCTAAAACAGAAATAGCACACTCAAAAGTATATATGAAAGTGTGGAAATTCATTTTTCCCTCTGTAACTAAACTGCAGCCAGGTCTTGTCTAACATTATCCTCATTGCTGTGTAGGAGCATTTGGTGTGTGTTTGTGCATAAATTTGTATGCGTGCATGGATGCATGCATACAAGTGATGTGTAATTTCAGTAAAATGAAGAGAGAAACCATGGAAAATCTGATCCAGTACTACTGAATTCCTGGACAGGTAGTCCGTGCATCAATCTCTCCTCACTTCACATTCTCAGGACAGTTCAATGTGCCTGAGGCCTCAGAGGAATTTTTCTCATATGCCTCCAATGTTTTTATAAGACTGCCTTGGCAGGAAATACATATGTTCTTAATAATGATTAAAAAGAATAAATTCACCTTTCAAAATCAAAGTGCAAATGGCATAGCAGGTGTAATTGAGGCAAATGATTGTGGTACTTATCTGTCTTTACAGAAAAAGCTCGAGGGAATTTGCTATCTTCACAATTGTATAATATTTTTAGTAGATTTTGAATATATGGTTTGCCAAGAATTCAAGGCTGAGTATAAAACATGCCATTCAAACAATGAATGTGAGCATTCAACTGGGGTGAAGAACAAGTTTTAAAAAAAGAAAAACAATAAACAGAGTTTGAAATAACGCAGGTATAAACTCCACATGTGATATCCAACAGGGCAACTGAAATGAGAAGGAATGTTCAGCATGGGATCTCTGCACTGCACATACAAGAAGAAAATGGATTTTAGGATTGGATGGCTAGCCTAAGGTCCACCTGATGATGTGCATTTTCACATGATTAAATAAAGAATTTAGGGAATACACACTTTGGATGAAAATCTAAGTATCTTCAGGTAGCATGTAGGTAGCTCTAAGTGTATTTCTTTGGGGTAAGGAACTGTATCTCTGCAAGCCTCATGCATATTTCTGTGATGTTGTGAGAAATCCTGGCTCCTAGCAATCTACAAAAGTAGTTTTGAGATCAGACTCTTACCTTGCATCACCTCGTCCCTTCCAGCTGGCAGCGTGCATTAGGATAGTTATGAAGAAAATAAAAGGAACAGAAAAGTTTAGGCTCAAAGCAGCACATTTGACCAGCTCTTTCCTCCAAACTTGAATAAAGAGGATGGAAGGAGAAAATAACATGTTGTTCACAGATTTCACAACTCCAATTCATGGAATATTTGTTATAATTATTTACTTTATATGCCTATCACCATGGCAACTGAGTCCTTCATGTATAAAAAAAAATCAGAAACACATTTGGGCCACATTTCATGAGCTCTTGAATGTTACTTTCCCGTGTATAATTCTTTCTCCTTCATTGACTAGTAATTAAGCTGCAGTATGCCTAGGCTTGCAAATCCAGCAAACTTGGAAAATTCCTTTAATTTTTAAAGTTTGTTTGTTTGCCAGGTGGTTTTTTTCCCCCAAGCTTGTCCAACTTTGAAAATTACAACTTAAGTAAAACCAAAAACATAAGTGTCATGGATTGCTGAGGGATTACCTTACCACATTAATATTCAATAATGCCAGCTGCCCTTGTTCAGTACAGGATGGCCCCGATTCAGCAGGGTGGTGAAATGGGGCCTGAAAGTTTGATGGAGAGAGAGCAGACTCTTTCTCATGGAGCTGGTCAACATTTTCAAAGATAGTTTTTGCTTTTTACTTTCCCACCAAGTACACAGACTGCTTACAACAGTTTCTGGTAAGCAGAATTGTTTGGTAATCTTCCCTCAAAACGTTATGATTTTAAAAGCTGGAAAAATCCCCCACCAACTTCTATAACTTTCAACCCTGTCCAACGGAAATGTTTTCAAAATTTTGTAACTTCTTTATTTTTTGCCTCTTTTCTAGCTTCTACTGACCAAACTCTGCCTTTGTGGTATGTATATTCTATAAACTACTGAGGTATACAATGCACATGAAAGAGAGAGACAGGATTGTAAAATGGGGCACTTTACTATTATGTAAAACCTTTTTCTTAGGTCAGGAGATATTTTGCAACATATCCAGTTGTCAAATCATGCACTAGTGGCAGACCCTTGATGTGTAATGTTTTACTTAGCCATGGGGTTAAGCATGCTGAAGGTGAAAACATAGTTTGCTGGACACAGCACAAGAATAGCAACAAGCCAAGCAAACCAGTAGTGCATGTAGTTTCCTATTCACTCACTGGTGAGGAAAATAAACTTCAGCTCAGAAGTCCTGTGTCACTTTAAGTCTAAAACTGTAGGGTAATCCTGTGAGCACAGCAAAGTACAAAAAGGGTGGTTAGCTCTGCAGGCAGGTGGTGGAGGGCTGCTGAGTTTTTCTCTCCTGAAGCCTTTGCTTTCCAGGCTGGTTGCTTGTGATTCTGTTAGACTCACTTGACTGGAGGGACGGGGTCTTGTGTGACTCCTTGCCGAAGGAGCAGCAGCACTCAGGGAGAGGGCGGGCTCCAGGCACTGAGTTTTCCAGTCCTCAGGAAATGAAGATTTACCACCCTGGAAAAGCGGGCAGGAGGAATGATCTGCTTTGCCAGGAGTGATGGGATCTGGGATGATGGCCTATCTGGCTGCAGGAGCTAGGGAGCAGGTAGGCTGCGGGGAAGGAGCCACGCCAGCGACTGAGCCCTTGCCCTGTGGCTTCTCGCTCTCAGTACCTCAGTGCTCCCACGGTGCAAAAGTGCTTCCAGATGAATGGATTGTATCCAAGTGTTTGCCTTTTGGCTATTACCACTGCGAGAGCAAACAAATTTTCTCATGGCTAACTAACTTCCTTTGATTCCTTCCCCCTAAGAAAGTCGCCTGCTTGTCGTGCCATAACAACATTGCTGCGCTATCCAGAGCAACTGCGTTAATCCAGGAAGGCACAAATCCGAGAGGCTTGACTGGCAATTTTTAAACTCCAGATGGCCATTCTCCAACTACCTGTCGGCTTTAATAGGAAATAAGTCTCCTGACAGGCTCACTTCCTTCCGTTTGCATTGTTTTCAGCAAAAATAGATTTTTAATAACTCCCATAATTACGTTCTTGCAAGGTGCGGCCTGCAAACGTTAGCTTGAAACAGGACAAACATATTGCAATGTCTATTGACTTTTCACCTATTGGTGGCCCATAGCCAGTAAGTTGCGGCTGATTATTAACAATAAAATAGGAAGAAACCTTAAATATTGCTCAGGAGTGCCTAATATCCAAAATCTGGGAGCAGAGCCTCCACTGCTGCAAATTAGATGAGGACCTGCTCAGAGCATTTAAGGATGCTGGTGAAATTAATAAATTTTGTTGCTGGCCTTTTCTACTTAATCCAATCCTCTTTATATCATGTTTCTTCCAAGACATTTCATACCTATTTGCTGTGCATTAATGTGTCGCAGCTGAGAACGTGTGGAGCAGTAGATGGCTTTGTTTAATTTGCTTTTAAGGTGACACTAACTTTTCTTCAATGACTGCTCCATTGTACAGCATTAGTATTTTCTTCCAGTATACATATAATGTCTTTCTTTATGCCAAACTATGGCATAATTTCTGAAGATTTCCATATATGTGGCAGTGGTACTGGAATGCAAAATCTGCACTTCAAGGCTCTTCCAATTTTTCATACTGTCTTTGATACTTCCATCATTTGTGCCAAGACTTTGATAAGAGCCAGTATGTGTAGCCACACATCCTAGAGCTTCTAGGAGTTGACATTATTGTCTTCTGTTCTAGCCTACCCTGCCCTTTCTTATCCTATCCTTCAGTCATCGTTTTGCACCATGGCCAATAAAGCATATTTTATATGATAATTATGTGACCGTATGCATTTACTAAAATTTTGTTTGCAACAGGAATGATTTTTATAGGAATTATTTCATATAAAGACAAAACAAGTCAGGTCTGATTCAGTACAGAAAACAGAAAATTCTGTTTTCAAGGCACCAGTCTCAGTATTCCTATACTTTGAATTTTGGTAGACTTGACGAGCTATTTAAAGAGAAGCATTATCAAAATAGTGGCATTCTGTCCTCCTCCCCCTGATTCATCTGCAGTCATGGATCAAATCCAACACCTCTAACATTTTTGTCCTTTATGTCTTATATGTATGTGTGTATACATACGTAAAAGTTTCCTAAGGTTTCAAAAGTTCCCTACATCAGAGTATAGGTTTCCATAAGACTAAATCAGGTCCAATAGCAGAAGCTGGTAGAAATTGTTCCTTCACATCATAGTAGCCTTCATATGAGTTAATTACACTTTTCCACAGCTAGTTGTTTCTTTCTAAAGTTTGTGAGGCATTCCATATGTTCTCACTAGATCACACTGTAGCTGGGGATTTTATTTTGGTCTATATATAGCAAATAAACAGTCCAGATATGCTCAGATTTGTTTTGAAAATTTAGTCTGGCTAAAATGAAGGATATGAGATATAGAAGTAAATTTATGAAGCAGCTGGGAAGAGATCCAGGGACAGAGGTATTATCTTAATAGCCTCCACTTGTATGGAGTGCTGATTACTTCAGAAAAAAATCCGTGCCCAACTGTCACTTGAATTTGGAGCAACAAAGATTGAAAGAAATGGGCAATGGTAGGCTGGGAGGACTGGTTCAAGTGCTAACTGTGGAACACATTGCTGGGGGTCATTTCTTTGAAACCATTAATTTAATTTACAAAATCAGGCTACATGTCTGCAAGCACCTCGATGCTACCCACCCTGGGATTATACATGGCGTGCAACTACACATAGCTGCTGTGTAGGGGAAAGAGTGTGGGACAGCTGGACAGAGGGCAGAGGTCTCAATCCTGTGTCCCAATCCTATGAGAGGCACTGGCAGAGAAGCTGGCAGCAGGAGAAAGGTAAGAGAAAAAACAGCTGTGCATGGCAGGACCATAGAAGTGGGGTAGGAAACTATATTGGGCCAGGCTGTGTCACTAGGAGAACGACTGAGGACACAAGAAGGGGAACAGGGTGATTCCTCAATAAAATCAGTGAGAAGTGAGCAGGAGGGGGAACACAAAGGGAAGCCCTAGGAGCAGATGGTGTGACAGGAGGGGAAGTCCCATTTAGAGGCAGACAAACAAAGTTAAAGAGGGCAGGAAAGCAGTGATGAGTTTGTTTAGGGGAAGGTATGGAATTACCCCATGGGAGAGCCAGGATGTGTGAGGTCAGGTCATTACTCCCTATTCTGCTGTATGTCCTCTCCTCTGTGGATGCCTGCGCACCTCTATGAGCTTGTACCGTTGTATTAAGTAAAAAAGTAGGGGAAAAGGCTTGGCATAGTCCAATTTTGTTGTTGAATGAAGACAGGAAGCTGGTGAGCTGTCCCTTCTACATTCCTGTTCTGGAGGAGTTCCCCTTTATACTCCTCTCTCTAACTGACAAGGCTCTCTGAGATTTTCAGATTTACCTCCAGAGAAATGAAAGAACCAAGTCCAATCAAGAAATAAATATAACACCAGTAGGAAGTATATGATGGGAAGAAGTTACAGAATCTTTAGCTGACACCTGGATCTGAGCAATCCCAGGCACAGTGACAGCTTGGGCAGAGAAGAGATTCAGAGCAGCCCTGCGGAGAAGGACTTGGGGGTGTTGGTCAATGAGAAAATGAACGTGAGCTGGCTTCAGTGTGCCCTTGCAGCCCAGAAAGCCAACCGTATCCTGGGCTGCATCAAAAGGAGTGTGATCAGCAGGTTGAAGGAGGTGATCCTGCCCCTCTACTCTGCCCTTGTGAGACCTCACTTGGAGTATTGTGCACAGTTCTTGTGTCCTCAACATAAAAAGGACATGGAGCAGCTTGGGTTCATACCTCCTGCATGAAGACAGGCTGAGAAAGTTGGGGCTGTTCAGCCTGGAGAAGAGAAGGCTGCGTGGTGACCTCATAGCAGCCTTC